>PVJX010005484.1:0-84933 GCA_004027295.1 Dolichotis patagonum
AATGATACAGGACACTTTCCTTTTCAGGTCTTTTATGTGCCTAAGATAGTTAAAATTGAAAGCAGCATATCATTCAAGTTTCTAACATCCAGAAATGAGCAGGTAATAGTCTTGTGGAAAGCCAAGGCCTTTCATATACTTTCTGAATCAGGCTGATTATCTGAATTCATGTGGAGCTTGTTAAAAGCATGCATTCTGTTGTTCTACTCAAGGTCTTGTGAATGGAAACATCTGGGTATGGGGCTAAGCAACAACTTTTTAAACACCTGTCAGGCAATTCTGCTTGTCAGTTAGATTGTGAACCACTTTCTGTTTAATAAGAAACAAACTGCTTTAAAAAATCAAAGATTTCCTACATATTAGTACTAGTATTTTACAATGTGAAATCATTATGGAATGTGTTAAAGTGCCTTCAGATCTTGTTCAATGTTTAGCTTAGGCCAGTATTTCCAGAAACATGTAGACATTTACTCTGTCTGAAATTAAGTTTAATTATTGTTTCCACCACTGACATTATATTTGGCTGTTGAATTGAAATTATTTGACTATTTTTGATTGTGGGATTTCCAACCCAGCTTGAGTAATATCAGTTCTGCTTGCCTGATTAACACAGAAATCTTCTCCATGCTCTTTACAGAACAAAGTAACTTATTTCTCTCTAAAGTAATGCTTTGTGTTTCCAGGGATATAATAAAGATTCAGAATGCTGACCAACTCCATACCTTAGGGATGATGCTCTTAACTAGAATTTGTACTTTCCCTTAGACACTTTGGGTTTCTAGTCATGAAGCTGATCTATTTGAGTAATAAAATCCATAAAGGATATGTATATTTGATGACATTATTTCCGGTTCTGGCACAGTAGCTTCCAGAATAGGCACAAGCGCTTGCTGAGGAAATGGACGGATGGATCCCTGGATGGATGGGTGACCTGGATCGTAATTCTCAATTGCATTTTCAGCAGGCTGCCTAGATTTCTTGGTCAATATAATGCTAAATAAAGAAGGTTGTCCAGCTTAGTTGAGCCTTAGTTTCTGCATGGATGAATGAAAAAAGAGGCAGAACAAGGTAATGATAAAAGATTCAGTTCCTATCCCATATTAATTAAATATAGCTACAAGTTGATGGAGAAATCCTCTAACATTTAGCTTTCATATTTAAAAAATGGTAAAGTTGCATTAATAGACACACACAGAGTATTCCTGCACCTCCTTTAGAGGTTTTATCCAATATCATCCTCTCAGTGAGGTCTTCCATGGCCACTATATTTAAAACTGCAATCTCTCCCCAACTTATTCCTTACCTGTCTTACTTTTTTCCACAGCCCTACTATCATCTGGTAAATCTATATAATTTACTTTTTAAGTCTCTTTATTGCTTGTTTTCCTTGACTAGAATGTAAGTTTTATGAAACCAGGAATTTCTACCTGCTTTATTAATTCCTATTTGCTAAAACCTTGCCTGTCACTTTATCAGCATTCTACAAATACTTGTTGAATGAAGAAATCAATAAATAATAATGGAATGGATATAGATTAACATAATTATGCTTAAGAATCATGAACAGAATCATTTTTATAATGCATGCTGGGCCTGGAGAAGGTAAGGAGAGAGAGAATTCACAGCCTTGCTCTTGCTAGTCACTCTGAGACAAGGATAAATCTGGAGAGATGGATATAATTAGAAAAATATAAATATAACTAAGAATTGCATATGAAACAAGAAAAATGTGGGCAATATTGTATGTGAATTTAAAGGAAGTAATGATTATTTATATCAAGAGAATGGAGGAGGATCCATGGAAGAGTATCATGGGAATTGGTCTTAGAAAAAATTTGTCTCTGGGCAAATCATGGTATCTCTCATGACATCACATTATTTTTGGGGGATATAAAAAGCCTCCCTTATAGAAATACTGTGAAGGATAAAGACAAAATATCTGCAAAAATACTTTTGTGGAACCAGATAGACTCTAATGTTAGTTGAGTATGAATTCCTACAATAATCTGTTGCTTTCAATACAATGGTATCAAGTATATGTGGTGGAAAAAGACTAAAATTAGCAGAAATATTATATTGTAACTAAAATTTGAAGAAAAGTAAAAGATAATACTATTCATGCTTACATGTTCATTTCATTGTACATTACAGCTATACAGTGAGTTTTTATCTTGTACATACATAGATATGGAATTGACTGTGATAGTAATTCTCTTAATTTTAATGTAATTAGCTTTAAAAATTCTTTTTATTTGTGCTAGTTTAAACATTACAGAGAAAGTAATTTTTAATTTAAGTTTGGCAAAGGCATGCAATCACTATAAGAGCGTGTTTAAGATACAGAATCTGATGGAGTAAGGATATAAAAGTAATCAAATGCATTTTTAAAGGTTTTCCTAACTCTCTTATTCTTAGCGCTTCAGTGTAAAACTACTGAAACCTATATTACAAGAGGAAAAAGGATAAGTTACACTAAGAAAACCTTTCCTTAAGCAAAAGTTATAATGAGCAATCAGCCAAAGGGTCATGACCATACATTTTGGACTGGCAGAAGGTAAGAGGGGCTACTTATGAGACAGCCTGGCTTTTATAAAATAAGAAACAGCTTTGACGTCAGTATTGTCCCTGAACTGAACTGCTTAAAGGTTCAACTTGGGTTCAGTTAAATTATCCCTTCCTTCCTGCTGTCTCCCTTCCACAGCTTCCCCTAACCCTGACACCACAGTCATTCCACTCTGACTTGTTCCAGACAGAACTAGGCAAAAGAGCACATTCCCCATGCCCCTTTCTAAAGTTTTCTAGGAGATTCATCTCAAACCATAACCCCACAAGCAGAAAAAAGGGACGGGATGAAAGAAAGGCCAGTTTTGCTGGGGTTGGGCTTCCCTTGAGAATCAAGCCATGGAATTCCTGACAGTTCCAGGATGCTGTGGGCAGTGAACCAAGAGAGAGTGTGAAGAAACACTTCCTCCTGACAGTTAAGGAGATTCTTATTTCTAAGCCAGTCATGGTGGAACTTTTAGAACTTTCAGTGGTACAAACAGCCTGCTGCAGCACCATGCCTAGTTTCTAAGGCAATGCCCTAAAACTAGAGATTTTAACAGAGTTCTCTGAAGGTTCAGCTGCTTACTAGATCCACAGGCTTTGAATGTTTATGCCCATTTGATTTTTAAGAAGGACTGTAGGGTAACAAAAGAGAAACTTAAAACATGAGAATTTTAAGTGAAATTGAAGATGTGGGTAATTACTGACATTTTTAATATGAAAATATGAAATATATATAACCACTTGTAAAGGAAAAAACTACTCTACTAAGTCAATCACAATATTACAGACCCAAGTAGGTATGGACCTGCTGTCAGTCTTTGTATCCTTTACTTCATAGCCCATGTTCTCTCTCCTTAGAGTTATAAAAATCTAGACATATTTTAGAGTTATCCAAGTATGTTCAGATAAGTGATTTGCTTAAGGACATTGACCAACTGAGGTAACTTCAACACACTACAATACTTGATCATTTCTAGATCAAGGACTTCTTAACAGATCATATTACAGTTTTGGCAAATAGATGTCATTTCACTGCTTTTAATTCTGAAATAAACAGTATTTCTAGAAATGTATGATATTGGGACATTAAAACCAATAAACCGGTCATTAGATGCTATAAAAAGTTTTTACTGTAAAATTAGTTGTTAATAAAAGTTTTACTTAATGAAGACTGGAAATAATAAATAAGAACTTGGGTTGTATAGAAGAGAAAAGTCATTATGCCATGACCAAAATATTTTCCACTGCTTGTAAATCGGTAGTGCCCATATGTATTGTGTTGAGGGTCATCTGGTAATAAATGTGTGACACAGTTAGAAAGATATGGAAAGCTTTTTCCTTACATGGTGATTTGACTTAGAGGGGCAATTTTTTTTCCTGCTGACGAGGTTTAGAAAACTGGAAAAACTACAATTATAATGGTGATTATCATTCTGTGCTTCAAGCTGCTGAAAAGTACCAAGGCAGCTTGAAAGACTGTGAAAGAAGTGAGTCAAAACTCCATATCAATTTCCTCACCAATGTTTCCAAAGACTTCAGCAATACTCTTGGGAAGGCTGAAAAGATGAGAAGATGACTTCTTTCCTAGAGACAGAAGTTAGGCAAGAGCTTTCCCCATCCTTGGAAGACTGATATAAGTTTTAGAGCTACAGTGACAGCTGGGGCCACTGTCCTGCAGCAAAGCACTCAAAGGACTTTATGGTGAGTCAAGCCAAAGTAATGGCAAGGTGTAGGTCGGAGAGTTCTGAAGGCACAAAATGAGTTTCTGCCCCTTAAAAAATTATAGGGCGTGACACTTCATTGCAAATTGCTAAAACATGCAAGCCCAGTCCAAAGGCATTCAAACTCACACTTCCTAAAAACTCTGTAACACCCAAGCAAAATAGTTTTACAAGTCATAGTTCTACCCTTGAGCCAAGGCATCTATGTTTAAGCTGCCTATTACATGAACTACAAATACATATATACAAGAAGTTTAAGGTTCAATTTTTTTTTAAATTGGTACCAGGGATCGAACTCATGACTGCCTGCTTGCAAGGCAGGCACTTATGCCGCTGAGCTAAATCCCCAGCCCCTAAGGTTCAATTAATATTAGAATTCAGAGTATTATATAGGCCAAAATTGTTGTGCTAACGCTTTACATGTTTTCTCTTTTTAATAACCTGCAACAATCCAGTTTTCCCCTTGTGAGTCTGTATAGGGTATAAAATGAAACTGATCATTTGACCTCAAAGCCAGACCTCTCTCCACCACCACACAACAACGCTAGTTGTACAACACTGAGGAGCTTGAATTAGAATTAGAAATGAAGATAAAACAAACCAAAGCGAAACCAAACCAAAAAGAAGACAAAAGAGAAAATTTGACTTACGAGACAATTTACTATGCAGTAGAAACTTGAAGCTTACAAAGCCAGTGCTCACAGGAACTTTTCAATGTTTTCTTCATTTTCCTGTTTTTCTTTTATTTCTCTATAAATGTGTGTATTACTTTCAGAAAAACATTCATCTGGTTTTAGTAGTTAGCATTGAGATCCACATTCAAAATAGCATCCTTTATTACATAGATGTACCTCAGTTACATCCACTGACTTGGGCAAAAGCAAAGAGCAAACACTGTAATTCCCTTTGCCTTATTTGTATTAACTCACAAGACTGAGCTCCATGCTCTTCTGTTTTACTGCAAATTGCTTAAGTATCATTGCCTTTGTGGTATATTTTTTGGTTTTGGCAGATGCTACACAAATCAAACTCAAGGGTGAAAGTAACAGGTTCTTGTAGAATTCTTTGCATATTCACACTCATTCACAAGACTTTGAAACCTAAAGTTTACAAAAATACTCTGCAGTATGACAGTATTTCATTGGAGGACTAATCAAATTAAATCATCAGAACTTTCAAATGCTGTATGAATGCAAATAAAGCAAGGTTTATACTGTTTGAGGGGTTGGTTAGTGTCATGGTTTATGTCGGTGGTCTCCAATTATGGGTTTATGATTGGTTCATTGTCTAGCACTCATATTGGTGGTGTGAGTGCTATGCCCGCCTAGGGGTGGAACCAGGATATGATGTAATGGTGGGAAGAAGGTGTGTCTCTCTCTTACCAATTTCCACCTTGCTGTTTGCAGCTGCCATGAACTGTGGCCCCACCATGTCACCCTGACTTGGAGCCAACTGTGTATGGACTGAAACCTCCAAGAACTGTAAGAAATAAATTTTTCTTTCCCTAAATTTGAGCATCAGGTATTTTGTCTCAGCAACAAGTAAAAAGTAACTAACACAATTAGGAAAGGCCTTTTAGATGATAGCATGGTACAGTGAAATATTTATTTTAAATCACTAAGTATTGGTGTGGTTTCTTATATAGCAACAGATAGCTGATACAGGTCACTCTGGACATAGACAAGGTTAGAGGTAGGGAGACTATTAAGATACTATTTTAATAATTCAGGATAGGTGGTGATCTGGACTAATTGGCAGCAACAGAGGCAGAGTGCTAAACATAGTTCACAAGGAGAGCTAATGGAATATCCTGTTAACAGAATTTAATGGGTTGTTAAAAAGAAATCTAGTTGAACTACAAGATTTTTGCCTGAATGACTTGTACAATACAATTTTCACGGCCCAAAAATGCTGCTAAAAGGAGGAAGAATGTGGAATTATAATCTAAAATAATCAAGTAGTATACTTAATTATGTTTCCCTGATTTCTCAGCTTTATAATGGGTTTTTAAAGGTATTAAATGTATTTTTAACTTTGATGACAGGTTTGTAGAAAATAACCACATGCTAAGTCAAGTTGCATCTTTCTGCTTACAGAATTGCTCCACCATGATTTGAACAGTCATAATAGTAGACACATGTTTTAGAAAACTATAAAAAGCTTACTGATAATTGATTTTCAAAGCTAACATTATGAAACTGCTACTTTAAAATTTCAGCTTAAAATCAATTTAAATGATGTCTTATTTTAAATCTCAAGATCTGTGAAAGGCCAGTGATTGAGAATGAAGCTGGACAGTTTCATAAAGACTGGAAGGTCATTCTGTACTATATTTTCACTAAATCCTATTGTATTTATCTCTTCTTTGTTATAGACACAGACTACATTTCCTTAAGTCTCATATTACTAGATGGGTGTCAAGTGACTCTATTTTGGCTAATAAAATATGGCTGAGAACAGTGTAGTTATCCCTGACTTGACCCTTACTTAAAAACTTCCAACACAACTTTCGCACTCCCTCCTCTTTACTGATGTTGAAATAATAGCATGAATCAATGGATAAGCCTTGATTCTAGGAAGCTTCCTGTAAAAGAATCTGCATTTGATTTTGTGGAAGAAACCTTTTGTAGGCTCTGCTACTGAAACATGAAATTCGTTATCACAGCAAAATCTGTAGCATGCTACCATGAATGATCTGCATGCTTAGATGAGGCCAGAGTACTTTTTCTGGCTAATTATATGGCCAGAGTGCTTTTAAACCATACAACTCTCCAAAGTACCAAGCTCCAGAAGAATGGATCCTACCAACTGAGAATTCCTAGAAAGCATGATATAGACAACGTCAAACAAATGTATTGATACCTCTGCATTAAAACCTTTAGGCATACTATTTGAGTTACATTATCAAACGTAAAAGAAAATGACCACATTTTAAACCAGGGCTAGCATCTAACTGACAAAAGTTGAGGCAAGAAGGCAGGCCAGCTGACTGTTACTAGTGTTATCTGTTTCTTGTTTAACAATAGAATAGACTATTTTGTAATTTTTTTGTTTGATATAAACACCTTGCATTTGCTCCAGGTCCACCACCATGCTGAGCTTTACCTGCTAAATTGATCTGACTATTTCTTATGTCTGTTTTACTTTTCCCTCCTAAATGAAAAACTCTCAAAGCTGGGCGTGTTAGTGCACACCTGTAATCCCAGCACTCAGAAGGCTGAGGCAGGAGGATGTTCAAAACCAGCCTGGACTACAAAATCAGTTCAAGGCCAGCCTGAACTTCATAGTGAGACCCTGTCTCAAAAAGGCAAAACAAAAACAAAACAAAACTCTGGAATTATTTCTAATTAACTTCACTTCAATAGCACTTTTTTTTTGCATTATGGTCATTTTTCTTAGGACAATGGCTGAGTAGAAGTATAAAAGAGGAGCAAAACTAAGCAAAGACTATAAAGAATGAGATCAAGAATGACTGCCACAGCATTATATACAATATCAGAAACTAAGAAATTATCAAATGTGACAGAATCAAGAGATCACTTATGTTCCATCTATCCATCTATTATAGCACAGCCAATAAGCTTATATATAGTTATTTTACTACTGTATTATGATCCTGAATATAATCACACCAAATACATATATAATATTAAACAGGTACCAGGTGCTTTCGTAAACATTTTATATTTAAACTCAATTGATCTTTACACTGCCATCATATTTAGATAATGAAAGGCATTAAAAAGTTAATTTACTCATTTGGTAAACTGTGTGTATAAATACATACATACATGCACACACACTCCCAAAAGTATATAATTGTCTCTTTTTTATACATGAATCCATATATATATGCATACAATAGAAAAAGCTGATTGGAAATAAGCTAGAATATTAAGTGACTTTCTGATTCTTTAAACACTTTCTTATGACAAACTTCACTACCTAAAATACAATTTTTAACCTAAAAAAAGTCAGATGAATGCATTCTAAACCTTGTAAATTAAATCCTACAAAGAATCTTAGTTTGGGTATGGCTGTAATGATTGTCAATAGTTGATTTTTCCCATTTTTGTTTTATTATTTCAGCTGTAACCAGTTATACTGTGCAGTGAGATAATTCGATACATGTATATACAGTACTGTACAGGCTGGGTTCAATGTACAAATACCCTACCTCAGCTTCCCAGAGGGCTGGAATTACAGGTGTGTGCCACCACTCTGACTGTGTATAATAATATAATCAGATAGTTAACATTTTTATCTCCTTGAAACATCAAAATTCTTTTTCATTCCTTCTTTCATGAGAAAAGAAAATAGCTCCTTTGTGCCAGGTATGGTCCGAAGCGCTAGGGATAAAGTACATGAATGGTTTAAAAATAAGAATGAGGTGTCTCTGGGGTATTCAACAGTGAGATGTCCATGTTCTCTCCCAGCTCCTGAAAAGACAGGAAACCTGTGGAAGTCAAAGACTCTGCTGTCCCTCAATGTTTTCCCATCCTGCCACAATGGCTGTGCCCGAGAACAGTAAAAACGGAGTACATTCTATGATGCTTGAGGAAGATTTTATATTTCAACTTGAGGACCTCAGACTAAACCACAGTCCCTCCCAAAACTCACTGCCCTAAGAATCCTATATATAGATAGTAGTGACAAGATCCAATAAACAGGCTTCAACCTAGTAGCTGGACTCTAAAAAAACAAAATTTGAAGTAGGACAAAACGTGTGTAGAATAAGATGCATCAAATTTTCTCAAGTTAGAACTATTTTCACTTGATTTCATGTTGGTGGTAGACCAGCAATGGAGAAACAAGCATTTAGGCTTCAAATGGTGCTACGTTGCTTATTGCTGGTCTTTTTGCTTAACTGAATAGGTAAGTCCACAGTCAATCATGAAGGTGCTGGCTACTACCCATGTGTAAAATGGTCTGCCCCACTAGGTCCGTATCTTTACTTCTGAGGGAAAGGGAACAGTTGAGGAGAATAAAAGGCAAAAATATCTAGATTTCTATTCTTTGGGGTGCTTCGGGGGCACATCAAATCTCTCACAAAGTCATCTGGTCCTCCCAGCAAATTAGACTGCTGGATGGAATGTCTTCACATTCCTGGAGCATGGCCACTGTGAAGACTTTCTTATGCTTGACAAGTGTTTTACTCTGGAAACAAAAACCATAGCTGATTTCACATTGTGTATTTGGGTTAGGAACATTTTAAGACCTGCCTTCATTTACTGTTAGCTGTGTTAGTAGAAAAACTGTCTCATCTACTTAAGATGATTAATTCACCCTTATTCACCTCCTTGCCTCCCCTTCTCACACATTTCTCTACAGGAGACAAACTATTAATCAGCACTGCCACTGAGATCTTAGAAAGGGATTGCAAATATCCGTTCTTGAATGGTTCAAGTCCAAGATTTGGTGAGCTTTCTCTTCCAAATTCTGCCGATTTTAAAAATCAAGTATAATTCTAAATCTTGACTCCTAGGTGAAAAGTACACATGACGAGGACACTTTGTCTACTAAAATGTTGGAATTTAATCTTTATAAATGTTTTAAATTAACACATACATATGAAATCTATAGCATTGATATTTTTCAAAGCTGTTATAAATTTTTTAGCATTCATTGGTAAGAGTAAAATTATCACTATGCAGAATTTTGAAATAAAATTATGTTCTCTTCCCTTTTTTGTGGAGGATACATTCTTCTCAAAATCTGGCCTTGGATATGAATGAACAAAAATACTTACACACTTACATGTAATTTTGTCTGTAGAGGTGCAATGTACATGTACTCAACAGTTTTTCTGCATACCAGTGATATAAGACAAATAATATTCACCATTTAAAAAATAAGATTTTAAAAATCTTATTTAAAATCAAAATTAAAATCACCTTAATGGGCCAAAAAAGTCTTAAAATTTTTAAAAGTAATGCTACTTTTAAAAATCACCTTAATGGGCCAAAGGAATACTTAAGGAGTACTCCATGGGCAAGGGGAGGAGGATTAATACAGGAAAATGGAAAAAAGGACTGCTTTGTATAGTTACTTAGGCCATAAATAATTTAGTATAAAAATTAGTGGCTAATTAATTAATACTAGCTATGGTGTTGCTGGACCGGCCTCACCTATACCCTTTTGAACTTGGAAAAGTCTACATGATACTCGCATTACTTCATTATCTTCACATAAATGAGATCACCCTAAAATGTGCATTCTAGAAATAAAGCACTAGTACTTAAACTTACGTACTACCCAAATCCCTGAACCATTGCACCCATATGAAAGTAGACATTTAGTAGTGGAAATCTGTTGTTTTGATAACTCAACACCATGTCAATGGAAACACAGCACTTTTTCTTCTTTAAAAATTATTTTTCTGTCATTCTAGCTACTGAAGTTTGGTCACTATTGCAAAGGAACTGGGCATAAGACACTGACTAGCTAGTGCCATCCTTCTCCTAGGTACAGTTCTCCTGAGGGAGTCCATCACTCAAAGGGCTCTTGCTTTTTCTTTTGTTCTTTCTTTATCCCTCCACCCCATCAACTTGCATCTAAGGCTTCAAAAAACTCATAATCCATAAATTAAAGTAACTCATATCTTGAGATATCTCAACTAAGGAGCCAAAAGGTCTTTTGTACATAAGTGTTATAGATTAAAACTGGTGGGCATGTGGTTATTAAGTTGACCAGGGGTGGATTGTTACAGATTAAAAACTGGTGGTCAACTTAATCACCATGCTGCTGAGCGTAGATGTTTCACCTGAGGAAAGTTGCCAGCATAAACAGAGACGTGGAAGAGAAGGAAGGCGTTGATGCATTGAGATGGTTAATGTGCTGAGGCACATTGAGGCATTGAGGCATTGTGGGTTCTCCTACATGTTGCTATTTGAGCCAATAGATTCTTCTGGAGAAGCTCTGGTCCTCATATTGAGCACTGCTTCCTGTCTCCGGAGGGTAAGATATGTGCCGCTTGTTTTCCAGGATGAACTCGTCACACTGGCTTCCTGGCATGTGCTCAACTATGCTTGTCATCAAAGGAGCTAGGGGCCTCCATGTCGCTGAGGATAGTTGAGGTGCTTTTCAGGACAGCCCTGGTCATTGTTGTGAGTGTAACTTCTTGGCTCCAGCATAGAACCCCCGACCTATCAGCACAGCTTCTTCAGCTTGCTGTCACAGACTTCCTAGTTTCCACCGCTGACCTTTGGGCCTTCCCAGCATGGATCCATAAGAGAGACTGACGTGAGTCCTTCTTGTGGGCTCAGGACCTTCAACTGGACTCGTGGGAGGCAATGTCATGAGCTCTGTGTCTTCATCTGGACTCGTGGGACATTGTTGTGGGATTCAGGCCCGTGACTAAATATTCTGTCTTCGGTGTTGTGGATAGATTTCCTGCATTTTCTTGTGTTAACTCTGGGTGACCATCATAAAAATAATATTATAAACTCCATGTCCTGATTCTAATTGTTCTCTGCACAACCCCTGACTACAACAATAAGTGTAAATCACATTGTTAATGCATACGGCCCAAAAAAAGTCCTAAGTAACAGAATTGTCCTGTTGTTCCTTAGCTTGAGCACTAAAGTCCAAGAAACTTCATACTTTTTCATCTTTGTCTGTCTGACTGCTGGATGTCATCAGCTACTGACTTTAACAAGTTTAGGAAGACATGTACAAGGAACATACTGGTAGGTTTTGATTCCTTAATTGGACTTACTTCACTTCATTCAATAATGTTTATGTAATATAGGCTACAAGAAATGAGAGATTTCCATGACGCCATGGTCACTTAAGACATCCTCCCCAAATTTAGCATGCACAGTGGCCATGTTACACAAAATACAGGCAGAAAAGATTTTTTGGAGATATAAACTTACTTTATATAGCATACATATATATAAAACATGGCAGATAGCATGCTACTTGTCACACAATAGTGTATATATCTAATTTTACAACATGAGAATGTAAGAACACATAAGAACATGTCTCTAATATCTAACTCTAAATAACAGTGGAGTCTCTTTATCAGTATAACAGAAAAGAAAGACCTCAAAATGCTTAATATAGCCAAGAAAATGCATCACACACTAAGACTAACCAAGGTTACATTTCACCTGGTTTGGCTGGGTTATGACATCATATACAAGTTGTTGAGTCTCTCTGAATCCAAATTCTCTCATTTGTAAGGTAAACATTATACTTCATACATGATTTCTACAATACGATAAAATCAGAGATGTTGAAATTCCAATCAAAATATCCAGTCTGTAGTAGGTGTATATAATTAGCATTATTTTTCAAAAATATGGTATAAAACTAGAGCAAATCAAGTTCTAAAACTACCATAGAAATATTTGTAGGAATTTATATTTTTTGAAAGCATTAGAACTTTATGAAGTTTAAACAGACATTCATCAACTAGTTGAGTTTCTAAGGAAGGTAAAGGGAATTCCCAGAAGACAAAAGTAAAGGTAGGCTTTCCAGAAGACTGTAGAAACACAAACAATATAGTCAAAGAGACACAAGTCCTTATAATAGAAGACAAAGAACAAAACATGTAACTTAAAGATCTTTAAAGCCTAAGACTTGAATTGGCTGCACCAAACACAAGGTCATAGGGATAAGAATCTCAAATCTGAAAATTAAAACTCTGAAATCATCCAAAATCTTGAAATTTTTCAGCACACAGCATTTCAAACTTCAGGTTTTTGGATTATGGAAGTTCAACCAGTAAATATTAGTAAAATTTGAAACTACAGGCTCCTAACATTTTAGATGAGAGATAATCCATAGTACAAAAACTCTGTTTGTAATATCACAAGGAAGATTACTGTCAGTTATGGTTCTCATTGGTGACAATGAAAGTCTTCCATGAAAAACACAAATATTTTATTTGCGTCACAGCATATGATACTTCAGTCTAATGACATAAAAATTCCACATTAAAAAAATTAAGAATTTTAAACTCAAATTACTAGGGCCTTAAGGGTAGAGAACTGGGGTGGGGTACAAACCAAAAGGAAATGAACCACTCTGAAAGCTGGTTAGATGAAGGCAACCAAAGGGAAAATTAGTCCAGTTAGCCCAATGTGCTAAAATAATCTGAGAGTTTACAAGTGTTCATAATTTTTAAAGGCCAAAGTAAAGGCTGAAACTCATTCTGAAAGAAAAACTAAAGGTAAGAATATATAAATTTCCAAAAAAACTGAAACCTCTAACATTAAAAGGCTTACAAAAAAACCAAAATAATATTTAGATCGCTATATTGATGTGGACAAAATACAATGTAAAGTTAAAAATATGATTAATGATGGCAATATCACTGTACAGTAATAAAAGGAATAATTCACTGTTAAGATTAAAATAATTTAGAAAATCTATGCATTTATTAACATAGGTTCAAAGCAAAAATGAGGATTTTTTAACTCAGTTAACCTTGGGATAATGTATTTAGAAAACTTTGTATTTTCCAAGGGTGTTGTTTGCTCACTTTTTTATTAATACACGTTTGTAGTACACAGCATTTATATTCTGTGTTTTTTAAAAGTCTGTACAATAGGCTCCAAAGTTCACACAGATAAACTGTATGTAGTCCAATAAATTTAGAAAATAATTCAATGAAGTTAGAAATTCAATATCATTGGAAATAAATCACAAAACTGTGCAAAATATCCTCATATTTAAGCATTTTAAAATACATTCATTTTATGAATATATGTCATACTGGAAAGCAAAAATATTTAATAACTAAATAACTACAACCCCTGAGATATTTAAAGGCAAATATAAGGTTTAGAATGCATATAATAGAAACAAAACACAGTTCAACCAGAATTTTCCATCCCCTTCCCTCTCTTTCTCTAACCCCTTTCATTTTCTAAACCTTGGTGAGACACCACAAAAATTCACTGAAAATCAGGAAAACTACATTATACTGAGAGAGTAACATTCTTTTGAACATTGTATTTTACTGAAATACAATAATATAAGAAAAAATAGAAACAAAATTGAAGAGTAAGGACAAAACATCATTTTTATTGACAGTATACTATACATATATTTAGAAAATTAAACTTTAAAGAGTATTAGAAAGAAATAATTCAGTAAGTTTGCTGGTTATAAGACTAATATACAAATAACTGATATTCCTACATAGCAGAAACCAACAATTAGAAAATATAAAATTTAAGACTACCTTATTCACAATAGAATAGTAGCCAAGAAGTAGTTAGAAATCCATCTCTAACAAAATATCCAGATCTTTACAGATCTGGACATTTAACTTTAAAGCATTGTCTCAATATTTAAAGATGTCAATTTTATCTTCGTTAAGTCTATAATTTAATATGGTTACAAACCAAAACAGGGATGATGTGTGAAAAAAATTCTTGGATTTTTTTTTCTTGGGTGATTGAAAAAAGTCATTTAAAATTCATATAGAAAGGAGTTCACAAAAAGAGAAAGCAAAGGATCAACAGAAAACTTTGAGGAAGAGTAATGAGGCAGGACTTTAAGAAGAAAGATAACAGAAAAGCAGTAATGCAGCCATGGTGTAACTGCACTGAGCCAAACAAAAACACACAATGAAACAACACAGGCCGCAGAGCAGACCAGTGTTTATATTCAAGCTTGGCTTATAAGAAAAAAATCAAAAGAGAGAACAAAGGGCACACCTCATCTGTACTTTAAAAACTACAGATGGATTAGAAACAAAATCAATACATTTACAAGAAAGAATAAGCACACTGATGATGCTGAAGTATGACTTTTTAATAATAAATAAAAAATTCAACTACACTAAAATAAAAAAGACAATCGTTAACAAAAGTTGAAAATCAAGCAGTATATTTGCTCTTTACTAATTTGCTCTGGACAGATGTATTTGCTCTTTCATAAAAGTGTATTTAGAAAATTCAATACAATTAAGTAAGTTCCTGACTTATGAACATGAAAAATCAATGAGAATTAATAATTCACAGATGGGAAAATCCAAATGATCAGTATATGAAATGATGTTCAACTTTACTGGTAGTCAAAAAACTATGTATTAAGCATAGAGGAGACATGATCTTTCAAACCCATCAGGAAAACTTGCAGTATCAAGTATCATGAGGATGCATGGCTGAGGGAAGTGAAAATTGATACTACAATGTTGAAGCAAAAAAATCTGAGCAATTGTATGTTTTCTCATGGTACAACAACTTGTGTGAAAAACTCAACTGAGAACTCTGGAGCCCAATGTCATTATGGCTTACCTGCACAACTGATGTAGCTGTGACAATTGTCTATGGCTGGCATCCACTTTTGTTCAGTATCCTACTCTAAAGGTCTGGCACATACGCTCTACAGATTGTTAAATATTTTACTATTACTACAGTATTATGTGGGTGAGAGGTAAGTACAAGGAAATGTACTAAACTATATAAAAATAAACAATGTAAGTGGCCCTCATCAACAGGAGAATGGATAAAGTGTACAGTCACAGAATGACTGAGTACTAGGTAACAGGTGACGAAAGCTGATGAAACTGATCTACGTCTTACAATGATTTAATATCACTGAGTATACTATATTAAATTTTAAAATTAAAGCTATAAAAGGAAAGCATAGTATGATGGGATTAAAATAAAATTTTCAAATATACAAACCTAAACTGTAAGATAACAGACATATGTTATAGAAGTATAAAAACACTAAGGAGAAGTATACATTCCAACTTTAAAATTGACATATCCTAGCTTTGTAGCAAGAATGCAAATATGATAGATAAATCTTCAACTCTACATTGCTTAATTACTTAATTTTCCTATTAATGTTTTTAAGTCTGGTAGAAAGAAAGATGATGTCTGGTAGAAAGAAACAAAATGTTTTCAGGATATTTGAAATATTTAAGAATTTGTTAAACTAGTATTTAAGAAAACAGAGTATGACCCAGCAACCTTGTACACCTGACCTTGTTTCAAAAATAGAGAGATACATCGATACATGATCTATAATCAATAACTGCTCGTATCTCTTTAACATAAAGCATGACTTTGATTTTAAGTTTTATTATTGCAGAAAGAAAACAAGATTTACAGTAATCATACATTTAAAATATAGAGATCTATGGATAACATATAGTAATTACAAAAGGTACGCTAACAGGAGGAGTCCAGAGATAAGCTTCTGTTTTAAATGTCTTGCTTAATTAAGTCTTACAATATGGGACAATTACAGTACAACTAACACCTCAAACATGTTCCTTTTTTTTTAATTAGGAAAGTTTCTCAGGTACTCTATTGCTTATTGTACCATGTTCTAATTACAACAAACGATGATAATTAGGAAACATGGAATAAAAGTTACATAAATTGAATGTTAGAGAAGGGCTATATTTTCTTGTTAGTGTTATCTTCATTTTGTATTGACTGTGTTTATGTGTGCACACACATGCACATGTGTGCTCTGAGACCTTTGTATCTCTATTTGAGGACAGGAAGTTCAGATAAGGGGCTGAGAGTTGTACAGTCACAACATTCAAATCCATACTTTATTTCCATCTTGCCTTTTTAAAAATATATGGAGTAAAATTTGGAAAATCTTTTCCATTTTCCACCAGGATTTAGACTACATAATCTCTCCATATATTTTTCTCTCAACCTGGCTGTTAGCTGTGTAGTACATTCCCTCAGGAGGGATATAAGTCTCTTGTCTTAAAAATGGAATATATTTCTTATGTTGCCCGAAGGCATGTGAATGGTATAACAGTTTTACATCACAGGCACCATCTCTTTCTTTCCTGACCCCCTTGCAGCACATATTTAAAACAGAGATGCCATCTGCCTCTCTGGGAGCATCAATTTTCACACTGCCCCATTTCTCCTTCATAAGGGCTTTCTCTTTTTGTGGTCTCTTTTGGTGGCCGCTAAACTACTTTCCTATTACACTTCCATCCTGTTGAACCTTCCCCATGCTTTAGTTGGTATGAGTTTTTACCTTGAAATGTTCTACTAAAAACTGGGGAAGAGAGATCAAAGAACCATATGTTGGTTTTCAGATACTAGATTGAGGCACAACAGAAACAGCTGAAGGTTTACTTTTCTTAATAAACATGTTCTTCTGAATTCTCTGCTATGACTATACAGTCTATTCACTTCCCAAAGATTTTGACAACTTCCTGAAAGTTAATGAGAATTAAAGCACTAACGATTAAATGATTAAATTAGAATTTTCTTTGAAGAGAGAGACTATGTTTTCAAACTTTGGGTGGGGGGGATTGGGGAATTCGGATCATTCTCAGTCATGAGATTTTTCAAGGTTACTCTTAGTTTCTTCTTTGACCCAATATAGTGGTAAAACTGTCCAGGTTTGCTTTTTTGCCGTTTGGTCAGAGGCAGGAGTTCACTGGAGAGCTATGAGGAGTTAACAAGGAAGGCTGGAATACTGACTTCCAGTGAAGTTACAGTACTGCGTAGCTCTGAAATAACATCTGTTATTTGAACCATAAAACACACATGCTATACTCTCCCAGAAATTAACTACAAATTGTTTTTATTCTCCTGTTTAATGATCTTTATGAATCAATTAGAACAAAAAATAGTATCATGCAAGCAGAATCCAAAGAAGACAAATTAAATTTCAGCAACACAACATTAACTACTATTAATATTTCTTTAACTAAAACCACAAAACTCACTTGGACATTAATCCCAAAGTAATCAACAAACGGCCAAGATGAATTTTTGCAAAAATCAAAACTCTAACAAGAATTTAATGCAGAACTGAGCCTTTTTTGTTTTTCTAAAGTAATTTTTATGTTCTTAATCTTTGATCTGTTTCTGTCTGGCAGGTTTTATCTTTAAGCAAACAGAAAAAGATCGAAGTGTGAATTCTGTTAGTAATTCTGTTAGTAATACAAATTACTTAGGCACACATAATACTTAACATTTTTACCATATTTGTTACAATTTGAACATCTACATTATCTCTGGATTCCCAGCCTCAGCACAGGGAGGGAATACACAGACACTGAATAAATATTTCCTGAGTCAATGAACTGTACTACACAGTGTTCAGAATCAAACAATTTATTGTTTAGCACTTAAACCCAGCTTGTCACCACTCCAGGTGATCTTACCCATGGTTCTTAGAATTATATTCAAATATTCTAAGGCGGGGGAGAAAAGCATGCTCATATTTAATTCTATAAATATTTAATGGTATGTTTAATATGGACACAGATGAACACTAGGTCTCTGTTCTTAGTTGATTATTTTTCTCTTTGCAGTTTTCTGCTGTCCTTTCGGTTAGACTGCAGTGGTGACAGCAGCGGGATACTGCCATGCATGGAGGCGCGTGACTGCCAATGTGGCAGCAGGCACTGGCCTCAGCACTGTGACATATCTATTTAATTAACACAGCTGTTGTAGCTACTGTGTGAAGCACAAAGGAAGGGGACCATTCTGGAAAAGGCATGGCTCATAAAATGGAAAAAAATGAACAAAATTTTTAGAAACAAAAGACCCACATCTCTTTTTTCAAAAAGGCAAAAATCTATTTTTTATGATTTGTCAGTCTAGAGCCTCAAACCAAAGGGTTTCATATATATTTTGTTTTTTTGGGTTTTTTTTTTTTGACTCATGATTCGGTTTAAATTTTTCCCATAAGGAAAACTTGTAAAGTGAAATTGCTTTGTGTAAAATTACTCATTAACTAACATATTGTACCAAAGGTTGGTTTGTCTGCTTTTTCCCTCCGAGTTAAGGAGAAAAATCACAGAAACTGTCTCTTTAGCTTAACACAAATATAATATTGTTCAGTCGGGAAATATTCTCATAAAAGATAACCATAAGCAAAGTAGCATGGCGGCAAGAGAAATGGCTCAAGTCCAGGTGTTGCTCTTAGATTTCAGGACATACCTGCACGGTTTCACTGCTCCATTAAATTTCACAGTGAGAAAGAGAAAGTCTCATGTCCTATTAGGTCACCAGTGATTTAAAATGTGAACAGCTTAAAGAATACGAACTCGAGTTAACTGTTAATATTTTGAAAAGAATCTCTCGCCATTTCCACAGTACCACGGATTAACTGGATATGACAGCTTACAACGCGATGGAGAAAAAAGGGTCAAATACGATTTTAAGGCATTGATATAAGAAAACAAATGAGATGATCTCTTTGAGTTCTAAAAACTAAAGTCCTCACTTTACAAATAAGAATACTAAGCCAGGGAAGGGATAAGCAGTTGGCAGCAGAATACAAAACTCAAGATTGTAAGTTATCCCTCTTAAACTTACATACTCACTGAGCCAAAATGCTACAGTGTGTACCATGATTTGACATAGATTTACAGAGTGAAATGACTAGTACAGGGAACAAAGTAACCTACATAATTTCTTGTTGGAGCACTTGAAATATCTTTTAGCAAATTTCCCATTTATGATATGGTATAATTAACTAGAGATACAACACTATACAATAGTTATTTATAATTACTCACATTATACTACTACAACTTTATATCCTTTGATCAACATCTTCCCATTTTCTCCACCTTTGGCCCCTGCTTACTACTATTTTATACTGCTTTGAAGTATTTAACCTATTTAGATTCTATCTATTAGTGACATCATGTAAAGGAAATGTCTTAAAAGGATAAAAATTCACCAAAATGCAACTTTTTAAAAACTTTCATGAGGATTTAAAAAATCTCGTCCACCCACACAAATGGTTTGCCTAGGTGTCCTAGCACCTAGAACATTGCTGCTTAATTGTACATAAATAAATATTAGGTGGATGAATGAGTGGATGAGTAATCACAAACATTGGGTTTTTTGTATAAAATACAATTTTATATTTGTTTCCAAGTTGTTATTGCTTTACATCACTAACCTTTCCACCTGTTCTGTCATTTATGTTACTTTTATACTGCAACAAACACTTTCACTTGTTTGGTTTATTTCTTCTCTTTTGCTTGGCTTAGCTTAAATTTTTAGTAAAGAATTACCAGATCAATAGGAATGTGCATTGTAATGACTTTGGATTATACAGCTAAATTGCTGTAACAAATAATTTTATTAATCTGTAATGATACCAGTAAAGTAGTGGCAGAAGAGTGTCATCACAATCTAAATTAGAATTAGTGAGAATCATAAAAAATAAAACTAAATAGAAAAGTAATCAAGAAAGACTTGCTCTTTTCATTTGGTTTATTTTATTGCATCGTCTTTTTCTCTATGTCTTTTCTGTAACTGTCTTCAGCCACTTTTGAATTATCTTTCATGTCCTTTAATCTTATTTTAAGGATAAGGTAACACCATCCAGCTCCCTCACATTTGATATGCTAACCACTTTGTTCCACACATTATAATTTAGATATGAGGTTGAGGTCATGGAAAATGAAGATACAAGGCTGCTTGTTTGTAAAAAAAAAATTATAAAATAGTCTGAAATTAAATACATAGAAAATATAGCCTATCTGTATTTTTGTCTAAAAATAAACCAAGTTCTCTAACAGTAAAATGAGGTTTTTTAAAAAGAAAGTAAGTAACAAATATGTAAAATATATTTTACTGCTTAAATACTCAGAAACAATTTCAACGGAGAACACAATGGGGTTGCAGATGCATGCACCTACATGCAATGTTGTCAGGAATCTGACAGCTACAAATGCTGACTAGCACATATGTGTTTTATTGGCAACTCAAGTAGCAGGAGTAGCAGTGCTATCAGTGATATTTGCAAATCTGCAAATAAAATTCTCTTTCTTTAGCTGTTAGATTCCTGGTAATTTAACATATACTTAATCTGTGTATAGGTTTATATATAAAAAGGAGTTACAATACAGGCCCAGATCTTTTTAGCATTCTTATTTGTTCCCATTTCAAGAAGGACAATTGAAAGTTACAGAGACATAGAACATATGCATTGCTGAATGGAGTTCTCATGGTTTGTAAAATGATCAGCATTCCTGGACCAATTGTTCATGGAGTCTTCCAGTCATTAAGGTTTCCCAAATCTATAATACCTCAACACCTTTCCAAATCCCTCCATGGATGACATAACTTTATGACTAAAAGCCAAAAGAAGAAGTTGGGACTAGGCAAAAGAGGGGAGTTAAATAATCAAATATCATCAGGGAATTATGGAAAGAAGAAAAGGAAGGAGTTCAGACATTTGCATTCTGCTCTCTCTTTTTCTTCCAGAGTTCAAAGTATTACACAGTGAAAAGGAAAGCCAAGGTTGGAAGGAGCACACTTCTCATGCAAGAACTGGAAAGCAGATGACCTCTTATACCATTCCAGCCCAAGCCCACGTGGAGAAAGACCACATCAAAGCAAAGTGAGCAGCACAGTGTGGTCACGCAGAAGGGGAGACTGAGTTCAGCTTTTCAAACCCAGCCTGCATTCCTCCGTGGTTTGGAAGAGAGCCTAACACTTCTGCACTGTCTGAGAAGGGATGTAGAAATCAGCCAGGATTCTGGACAAGCATTAGGCTGGAAGGAGTGGGGGAAAAAAGGTAGGCAAATAGCTCTGTGCAGAGAGCTTCAAAGTAACCCACCCAGGTCAGAGTCACTGCCAGGTAAAAGGTAGGTGGTAGAACCAGAGAAACAAAAGGAAGAGACAAATCAGCCAGACAGAGCACCTAGACCCTGGCCAAGCAGAGAGACCCCATGCTGAGTTCCAATTGCAGTTGTCTTAGTCACACTTGTCACAGGGCATACAGTAACAAGGCAGACATGTGACACCACCACAACAAAAACTGGCCAGGACCCAGAATACATCCAAGGATGCTGAACACAAAACCATGATCCCCTACCTCCTCCACTGTTTTAAAATCACAGTACTCACAATCCCTGCAGATGCTCATGTTACCACTAAAGAGACTATAACAGCAAGGAGACAAAAACGTAAGAAACTGAGCATTTTACCATAAGAAAATGAGTTTAAGTTATTCTGCCAAATGTGCTTTAAATTACTATATTAGACAAAGTTGCTGGATAGACCCAAGTTAAGTACTTCACCCTTTTCTTCATCCCAGAATGACGTAGAAGATATAACAGCAAAGTATAGAACAATTAAGCACTATTTGCACATCTCACTGTAGGATAAACAAATCTGGAGCATGTTTAATCATTTCACTGGAATGTATTTAATGACACGTCTCTAGAATGTAAGCTCCATGAAAGAAAGGATGTAATCTGACCTCATCTCTGGTGTAGCTCCAACTTCAAGAACAGTGTCTGGCATTTAGTAGGTGCTCAAAGCATTTTCTGTATAAATAAATTATAATAATTTTAGTAATAAGAATGTTAATATTATTTGCAATCAACTATTATTTACTAATATTGTTGCCTTCTTTTGAACAGATAGGCAGGTGTCTTACATTGTGTCTGACCTGAACAGAGAACACAGCAGAACACTTAGAACAATGATCCCAGCTTGTAGCACTAAGGTAAATAACTGGTAACAGAAAGCACCTTGCTCTGAGCTGAAACCTTGCATAAAAGTGTTTATATGTATTGGGGGGTCTCCTTACTTCTTTGGTCTTCTGGCACCAGGAATAGCAGTAGCGGAAGAAACAGAGTTGGCATAAGAGATGTGAATTAAAATATGGCTCAAATATTCAAGGAAGCTTGAAGCCTCAGTTCCTTCATATATCAGTAAGGCTAAATAAGAGCCTAGCTTACAGGATTTTTACAAAGATTCAATCAAAAATACAGAGAAAGTAACTGGCTTCATTAAGAAGAGGGTATGTGGCAGGCAATGACCTGACTAGTCAGAGAAAATAGTTGTGACATTCAGGAGAAAGTTATCTAATTAACATGAAAGACCTATATTCCCAGGAAGTGTTCCTATTCTTATCGCTTGGAAATTGAGAAGATAAACCATCATCTTTAAACCAAAGAGGCTGAAATGTAACTTTAAGAACAGTAAATACTCCATTACAGTGTTCCTGGAGAAAAAGGAAAAAAAATGGCCATGTTCTACATATGCTTTTTTTTACAATCCTCTACATTCTTTTTGCTCTGAATATTAAAATGAAATATATTTATCATAGGTGCTAGAGTAGATTGTGGTAGGTTTGTGACTGTGTATAAATGACTTCATTAGACTTTAATTACAAACACGTTTTATTCTTATTTACTGTTGTTTGAAATTCAGAAGTTGAGTTAAATATATTATTACCAATATCCAGTCTTCAAACTTAAAGGACACATAGAGAAGGATCTGAATTATTGAATTATTTTCTTGTTTGGCTATCTTGACTGCTCACACACAGTATTCCACTTGACTGTTTATGGATAGTATTCCACTTGAGCAGGAAGCTGGGACATGGGCCACAGTTTGGGTTCTCTCCATGACAAACAACTCTGTGTACATCCAAAATTTTCTTAGAAAACAGATACCCTTTTCTCTCTGTTGATTTCAGAGTGAGCAAACTTGAGTCCTAAGACAAATCTAAATGGTCGTTAGTTTGATAAACTTTCATTGGAACAGAGCTACCATCATTTATTTACTTAGAGTCTGTGGAAGTTTACCAGAGGCCTGTGGCACAAAATATGTATTACCTGATGTTTTACAGAAAATGTCTGTTGACTCCAACTTCTGATAGGTTTTTTTCCCTTTTTTGAAATTAAGTTACAGAATAGAGTGAAGAGAAAAACCTACAAAATGGGAAAAAACTATTCCTTGGACAGAGGACTAATAACTCAAATATATAAATAGTATAAAAAACTTAAGACACCCCACCACTCCCCAAAAATAAAAGATTCAGTAAAAAAAAAATGGAAGGCTGAAATGAACAGATGTTTCTCAAAAGAATTACCAATGGCCAACAAATATATGAAAAAGTATTCAACATCTTTAGCCACTAAATAAATGCAAATTAAAACAACACTGAGATCGCACCTTACACCAGGAAGAATGGCTATCTTCAAGAAATAACATAATAACAAATGCTGGTGAGGCTGCAGGGAAAAAGGAACCTTTCCTTCTGTTGTTGCAAATGTAAACTAGTACTACCACCACAGAAATAAGTATGTAAATTTGCCAGAAAACTAAGGGCAGAAATTCCATTTCACCCAGCTATTTCCTTTCTAGGTATCTTTCCAAAAGAGCTTAAAACTTCATATTAATATAAGACATTCCAATTCATTTTTATAGCACTACAACTCATAATAGTTACATCTTGGAAATGAACTATGTATCCATCTACAAATGAATAGATAAAATGTGGCATTTATATACAATGGAGCACTAATGTACCACAAAGAAGGATAAATTTGAGTCATTTGTAGGAAAGTGAATGCATCTTGAGATCAAAATATTAAATGAAATAAATCAGACCACAAGCTTATATATCACATGCTTTGTCATATATAAGAAGCCCAAAATATAAATAGAGACAAAAATAAAAGACGGATTACAGGAAATAGAGAGATACAACTTTTGCAAAAATGAAGGGGCCAAGAGATAGAGGGACAGGGAAGAGGAGGGAGGTAAAGGAGAGAAAAAACACGAATTAAGACATGTTATATACATGTACCAACTCCTTGTGAGGAATTTAATAATTCTTTATCTCACACATGTATCAATAACAATAAAAATTAAAACAGAAACTATTGCTATATAGCATAAAAATTAGATTATAGACTATAATTTCCTATCCAATATAAGATTTAATACAGAGACTATAAACATTGTGTGGCAGACAGAGCTCTACAGCTACATACAAAGTTGGGCTAGAAAGAAATGCATAGCTAAAACTATATTTAACAATGAAACTGTAATGGTCTAAATGGACACACCACTCTCTGAGGAAACATCTTCTCCACATCTCCCATTATCTAAAGCTCTGAAGCAGAACTTTTTGCCTCATCACAGTCATTGGGAATTACAGAGAAGGGTTAGTGAGGAAATTGTAATTGAAATTCAACTTGCTTTCTATCTCTCTTCTCCTTCTTAAAACAAAATTAGTTGGCAATTTGATGTATTGAGAAAGACATAATAAGTATGCAAGCTCCAGTACACTGAAATAAAATGGTACATAAATAAAAGAGTCCACGCAGCCTCATGGAAAAGTAATTATAGAGACATGGAGCTTAACACCTACAAGGTGGTCATGTTATAGAAAACAGTAGTGGGCTGGTAGAGAAAGAGACAGGGACAGGGATAAGGACACAGAGACAGAGAGAGAGAGAGAGAGACAGACACACAAAGAAAGAAAGAGGGAGACACTGTAAAAGACAGAGACATTGATTGGTAGCTCTTGGATGACCAAACTCTTATTTCTTAGAGAAAAGTAGTTACTGACAACAATATAGCTAACAATAACAACAGCAGCAGTATGAGGTGCCATGGCTATCCAACTTTGCCCCTCACAAACAGCATTTAGAGAGTACCTGCTATGTGTTAGACACCAGGCTAAGGTTTTCATTGGTCTTCATAACAGCTCTAAGAGGAAGGTACTTCTTCTGTAGACAAAATAACTAAGAGTAATTGGAAAACAAACATGCATAACAATGTACTAATGCAAATATATCTGGGCCTCCATAGTCACTGTTTTGCATCTACAGATTCAACCAAATCTACTGAACAAACATTTTAAAATTATGTGTAAAATGAACATGTAGAGAAAATTCTCTTATTACCTAAACAATGCATTATATGACTGGAAATGATGTAAAACACTCAGGGGATATATGTAGATTACAGGCAAATATTATTCCATATTATAAAAGGTACTTGGGGGCTGAGGATTTAGCTCAGCAGCATAAGCGCCTGCCTTGCAAGCAGGCAGTCATGAGTTCGATCCCTGGTACCGATTAAAAAAAAAAAAAGGTACTTGAACATCACAGATTTTGGTATGCACAGACATCCTGCAAGCAATTCCCCACAGATATAAAGGAGTTGTGCTTTTATTTGTATAACACGCACATACATAGAAATATACAACTTCAAAAGATGTAGAACTTACACAATATTTCATAAATCACTGAAAAAATGAATAGTGTATCAGAATAACCAACCACATTTTCCCAGGATATAGGTAAGTACCCTGTGTCTAAGTAGGTAACTCATTGATGTAGAAAGTCCTTTTTCAAAAATTACCAAATATATTGAAAATTACCTAGAAAAGTGGTTAGCATGTTAGAAGAACTCAGTACACATGAACTGATAAGTCAAAAGAATGCTTATGGTACGTTAGAGGGATGGTATCTCATCTATTGATGCCTGTCTGCATCCAAGATCTTGGATAATCTGCCACCACACTAACAGTGGGATAAGCCATGTTATTTGCTTTTACCAATGATTCAACAACCACTGTGATGCAGACTTTAATGTCCTAGCACATGTGTTCTCTCTTACTGCTCTTAGAAGCCCAAGCATCCTATATGAACAAGGCAGGTCTTGCCTGCAGGAGAATGAGAAATATATAACCCATTTGCCCATGATGTTCCAGCTAAGAGCCAGACAGTCATCAAATTATGAGACTAGCCACCTCCAGCTGACCTATGAACTGAGCACAGAAGCAGGAGTCAGTCCAGTTAAAATCAGTTGAATTCAACCCGGCCCAAAAGTGTCCCACAGAATCACAAACTAAATAAATTGCTGATATTTTAAGCCAGTAAGTTCAAAGGTGGTTTACGATACAGCAAAGGTAACTGATTCTCTACCCTCAAAAGCAAAGTATGTTATTTTTTGCCATGGGAAACAAGAAAACTATAGTCTTAGCAAAAGAATGAAGATCCTTTACCACAGTCATTACAGGGAACACTGCTTCAGGGAGGCCTTTAAAACTGATTTATGTGGTAGGCACGTAAAGACACTAGTCAAATGGGACGATGTGGCAGATGGTTTTAGATTTACACATATTTAGATAACACCTGTTTAATTATCTACTTCACTGTCCATCTTTGCCTCTCTAGTACATGGATATTTATAATAATTATGATACTTTCACTGGTTGATGCTTCAAACAGTGTCTTCCTCTGGATACACTAGGAAAAAAAAAAACACACACAAAAAAGCCACCAAAGCTCCAAAGAGCAATTATAATTGCTTTACAGTTTCATTAGAAAACATCCTGTCTGTTATGCTTGCTTCCGGAAACTCTAATGATAATAGTGTTTGTTGCTACTGCTTAATTCCCCCTTAGGGTGTCTGCCTTTTACAGTTACAATTACAATTGGAAAGTCATTCAACCACATGTTCACATCAATTTATCCATTAATTTATTTGACCTGTTAATCCATAGTTACTCGTCCAATAATCCATTAAACTGCTTAAAATAATATTTGCAGTCTCTAGTGTGGGATGCCTTTGGGTCAAAGATGATGAATCCAAATTATTAATGATGAAGCTATTTTATTCATTTTGAAAACTTTGATAGTGCTATAAAGCAAACTGCGAATGCCTTCTTAATTACATGACTGCAGAGGAGCTCATAAAGGCCAGTGATGGGGCAATAACTCACTCCTAGACTCTTAATATCATTTAACCAACTCGTTCTCTTTAGCATAGTGTCTAACACATAGCAGGTACTCCCTAAGTGCTGTTTGTGGATGCGCAAGAAACATTATACTTGATCATACTGGAGATGAAGCGGGAAAGGAATAGATTTTGTCCTTAAAACCTGACCATTTGCTTTAAGGAGACAAATCTGAAAAGCAACCATTTACTTTTTTTGAGGTGGGGAGGAAAAAAACGCTACTTTAACAACTAGCTATAGGAAACAGAGGCTTGAGCAAACCTAGAAAGTTCTGAGGGATGATCTAGCCACTACTGCAAGGACACAAACTTATAGGAGACAAACTCATGCTCTGGCAATCAATCTAGCCAAGAAAAGGAAAAGCAAATGATAGTAATGGCTACAGTCGCCAAACAGAAAGCTTACTGCCTGCCACCCAAGCACCTCTCGGCTGCTCATGGGCCTTGGGCCGTTAGTTCTTCCGAACTTTTAGGATAATACAGAAACCTATAAAATCTATATAAAAGTATTTACTTTTGAAGTATAGATCTCTAATACAAATCATTGTTTAAAAAAACCATAGACAGCAAATGCAATACAGCAAAGCATTTAATTCAACGTGGACATGTGGACAGTGTGTACATGACAGAAAACCTGCCAGGACGAGGAAAGCATGGGAGAATGAAAATACCTGGTGAATTCGGGACAGACAGTGCAGTGTTACAGAGTCAAAGGACACAGAACATATTAATGTATATAATAACCATCTGAATTATATTAACATGTAACAGTTATCTAGGTATTTTATGAATTTACATTGATAATACAAAAGGAAAACATTAAGTGTGAATTCTGTCACTGTTCTTTGAAGTGGGTTAGCCAACACTATAGATATCCCTCGTCTGTGAAACATCTGCCCGATATCACTACTGCTCTGCTTCTTGTTACGGACTTCAGAGAGAGAGAGAGAGAGAGTGAGAGATGAGTGTAAACCAAGGTCAGTCACAGATGATGGTAGAAGTGACCCTTGACATTCCTGTACTTAATCAGACCAAGGAGTGTGCTAACAAAAACACACAGTGAGGTGTGGAAACCATAAAATATCACCAGCAAAATGAGAAAGAGGTTGGTTAACAGTATAAGCCACCTGCTGATACTGTACAAGTAATAGCAAGAGACAAATATAAATAGAAATCCTCAAGTGTTAAACTAACACCACTCCCTTCTCTCATTTTTAAAAATTGTTTCTCTTAAGTAATTAGGTACCACTGTCCCTCAACCCCTCACCCCAGTCCTCTTTAATCTCACTTCTGGTTGTGCTAACACAGTCCATCCTTCCGTCTTTCCTTCTGACTTCTCCAAATTCCAATAATGGTCACATTATTGCTTAGCAGTGACTCTAAATTAAAGACTAAAAATGCCAAAGATCAGTGCCATAGAAAAATAATCTAAAAACAACCTAAAATAACAAACAAGGATGCAAAAATAAAGGTGCCATTTTCACTATATTCCTAAACTTTTTCAAACTCATAGATTTTAATAAAGTTAAGAAGGCTGATGTATCTTTCTATTTTTAAAATACAGAGCTAAGAAACATACAGAAACTCTAACACTAATCAATTTCTAACAATAACACATTTCTTCAGTGTTTTGCAATTATAAATTTTGTCATGATTATCTTGGTTTTCACAAGAAGTTTATAAGGTCACATCATTCTGTTTCAAAGAGTTGGAGGAAACGGGATTCTGCTAAAGTGACAATTCTAGGCATAGTGACAGGACTAGATACCTGGTACGGTGACAAAGGAATGTGCTGATGTCTTGTTATGTAGCAGGTACTTCATAAACATTTTACATATATTATTTCATTTAATACTTACAACTGTGTGAGGCCCACACTAAATTTTCCTGTATTACGCTGGCACTGCCAGTCATGAAACAGCGCCTTTCCATGATGCAAACCTGGTTTACTAATTCCAAAACTATTATTCTTTTAACTCTGCCCCACCTCCGCAGTCTAGGAGACTTTTTTCGATAGATTTAACCTCTCTCTTTTTCCATAGATTGAGAGAGGTTAAATTGTTGGTGTTCCTCAAAATGTTCCAAATATGTTTGTTGTTTCAAATATGTTACCATTTTTTCACCACTGTTGTAGCATGACTATTCTACTCCATGGCTTGGGAATTGGATATATGTATTTTTATGCTGCCATAGGTCCTCAAAAGATACAAAATATTTGACAAAAAACATATTCAATACCAGAATGTGTTTAAAAAAATGAAGACCAAACACATAGTGGTATGATAAGACTCTGTGAACCCTTCTTGATAGTAAGCCAATTCATTGATACAGTTTTTATAAATCCAGAATTTAATTCCAGTTCAACTTTAACATCAGCTCAGTTTCACATTATATTTGGTTGGCAATATTTCCAATGAATCAATCACTGCAAAGAGCTCATAAGTGATATCAATGCAAATTCTTTTTTGATGCCACTGCCTTTATGGTTTTAACTAAGAAACCCATCTACATATGTTTGCCCATCCAGTTCAGGGCACCCAGAGTACCTAATACTTGAGGAGCCCTTAAGGGAGAACAGAAAGGGTAGGCAATGCGGACTTCAATAAGCATGTTCAGGATGCCTGGCAGAGAAATGAGGCTAAAATACTTCTCTACCCACTTGCCACTCAGGCTCACCCTGAACAACTCATCAGATCTCTCCCAGCTTCACAGGCCTGTGGGTGCCAACACAGGCAGGGTGAGCACGAGCACCAATATGTAGCAAGTCATCTCTATCCACTCCCTTTTATGGGGTACTTTCGGATTCTAAAGTTTTCTGAATGTTAAAAAGGGCTAAAATACAAAACGAACGTAAACACGGCAGACTAACAAAAGATGTTCCCATAGGCAGCTGGTTACTGAAAAGAAGATTCAAGAACAGTTATTAGAGGCAGACACTGACAGTATTATCATGCTAATCCTTCATGTGATACATGTAGGGAAAAAAGAGACGATTTCTCTTTTCATGAAGATTAGCAATGAACAAATCCCCATGAACTTAATTTGATTTGTAAATTTCTACAAAATACCAATTACTCTAGGCACTATAACTACATAAATATATAATACTCTCGCAATTCTATTCTTAACTTTCTACAAATGAAAGAAAAATTATACTTTATAGAGCATATAACACAGGGAGAAACCCCCCCCAAAAATTTGTACTTCAATAAAAACTCAACTTGAAAGGACTTTGATGATAAAAAGAGAAACAACAAGGAGAGAGAGAAAAAAAAAACACAGTAGAAAATATTGAGAAATTCTCAATCCCTTTTGTTCCTTCTCGGCATTTGTCAGGTGGGGAAGCCCCCTACTGGCCAAAACTGTACACAAAGTGATGAAGGTTTTTAAGGAAAGGTAAAGATTTGCTTTTCTTTTCCAAAATTGCAGTTGAACTTGTCTCTGAAATTTCTTTTAAAGATTAAATATTGATTGGACCTAAATAAGCTATTTTCTGAACAGAAAATAGTCACTTATTCAGGGTTCCTAATCATGTCAAAATTCTCTCACAGGTACAGTTCTGTGATGAAAGAGTATGACCAAACCCCTCTGCCCACATGCACTAGTTTCTCTCTACGAGGTGCTTAGGAAATGACTCTGGCCTGTATCACTGATAAACCAAGTTTCTTAAATTCTCTAAGTTCTTTATGTTTTCTAGGATTTGGAGGGCTTATTCCTAAATTATTCTACTTCCTGAATTTGGTTCATTAAGCAAATAATGATCATAATGTAATGTAAAATAATCTCATTCTCAGAGGAGGATAAAGTCAGACCAAAGGCAGCATGAGAAGGAAAACTAGATCAAGAAGCCATGAGCGTGACAACAAGGAGGGGAAGCCATTAGGCCCTAATGCTTTTGATACAATACAGCTGACAAGGACAAAAAAAGATGCATTCCCAGTGTCTTGCCTCTGTGAGAGGCTCTGTAATTAATGCACTGACATTCACATGAACGTGTTCCTCTGTCTGATGTTGCAAAGAACTTGCCCAGAGCTTAACCCATTTCAAAGAGTGACAGGGGCCAAGGAGAGATTTGCCTGCTACATGGAGTAAGACACAGCTTGGTTTAAAAAGCAGAAATGTCAAAAACAAAAATCCAGGAATTACATCAAAAAAATTTCTAAAGCAGTCAACAAACAAGTCCTAAGAGTAATAAAATGCATGGTGCATTAGTAGGCTGAAATCACTTCCACAGTACAAATGGAATAAATGGTGAAGACTGTAGAGCTTTGCAGTAAGACTAACGGATTAAACTATGGTTGGGAGACCTCTGAAAGGACTTAACCTGTCTCTCAGATGAGACTGGTTCCTCCTTTGTACAATGGGGGTGATAATAATAAAATCATCCTTATGAAATGCCCATCAGCATTAAATGAGTTACCAAACATGAAAGGCTTAAACGAGTGCACGATACATGACACCAACCATTCTTACCATTTAGTGTAACAGTAAAGGAAGTGTTTTCTAAACACAAGTGACTGGAATCTCAGGAGACCTCCAGAATGCCTACAGACGTTTTTGATTGTCAAGGGATTCCTACTGACATTTAGTGAGCAGAGGCCAAGAATATGACTAAATATCCTATAGTGCACAGGACAGTTAGTCTCCCCAGCCAAATAAACAATTATTTGACCCAAAATGTCAACAGTACAAAAGCCATGAAAACGTGATCTTAGTATATTTTTTAAAAGACATCCTAAAAGGAATACAAAGCAAGCCTGCCATAAAACTAAAATGCTTTCTGCTTCCCCAAACATTATGCACGTGGCAATTTTACCTACCTTAGAAATGGATGACCTATTAATCCAGTGTAGTCATCTGCTTTTCTGGTACTCAGTTGGCCTCCAGGAGCCCCTGGAGCCCCAGACCAGGAGAACCCTGATCTGAGTTGTTCTGTCATGCAAAACACTCCAAGACCCCATCATTGTCTCCACACTCCATGCTTCACCTGCCCTTCTCATAGCATGGTAAGCCTTGCTGAATTTATCTACCTGAACTACCTAGCAAGTCTTAAATGATCCACCCTACAGAAATCAAGAATTACTGCTATTACTAGTAGGACTGGTTGACCAAATATTACTTCACTTTTACATACAGAGAATGGCCAATTGCATTATAATTCATCAAGTTCAGCATAAGTTAATACCCACAAAGCTGAGTGATGAAGCTGTTAGTTTGTTAGGAAGACTTAACTGAACACATGAATATGTTAGTTTTGGTTATTCACTGCACAATATTTATACATTTGTTGTTGATCTGAAAAAAAGGGGAAAATTAGATCAATTGTATAACTAACCTAGCAGGGCACTATGCACAGAAGATGCTTGATAAATATCTATTTATTGAATTAAACAACAGAAACTCTTTGATGTTAACCAAAATTTGCAATCAAATTCTACTACTATTTTATTAATAATTAGAATACCAAAAGTGGTTCACAGTGGTAGAATAGTGGTTTGTAGTTTGCAAAATTGCTTTATCAGATCTCTTAGTAGTTTTCACTAAATACTTTTAACTAAATGTGACAAATAAGGAGACAGACTTAAAAGAGTAAATTTCACTTCCTGCTCACTCCCCTCCTACACTGCATCACTATGTACTGTGGCATTTCATAACTTTTGTTCTTCTGTTTCACCATTTCTTCTCACTGTTCCCAATGCCATCAGTATTCTTGTTTATGTCAAGAGATATCCTGCCAAAAAATCATATATAGTATTCTATCCTAAGTTTTATTTAAAGGGAAAATAGTGTGAGATGAATTTTATACTGTCGAATGCCAAATAAATAGATATGAGGGGTATAAACACACCAGAAATATTTTTAAAAACACGAAGACTTAATTCTCAAATAGCAGTTGTAATTTTCTATTCTTTTACAAGATCTATGGTTGTAGCTTCATTGTCAGGCATTAAATCAATTCCATCTACAGCATTTTACTGTGTGTGTGTGTGTGTGAGAGAGAGAGAGAGAGAGAGGGAGAGAGAGAGAGAGAGAGAGAGAGAGAGAGAGAGAGAGAAAGATCTGGAGCAACAGGTTTCATGTTTCAATTTTGCACACGGGGGGGGCATCCATAGTTTTCCATTTCCCACCTTGTCTCTGGCTAACACCTCCTCTGTCTTGCTCTGTCCTTGTACCCAACTGTGCATGCGCAAAACATGTGGGTACACACTGTGGCAGGGGATCTGTGATGGAGCTCATCACAGGTTGGGAGAAAGCATTTTCAGTGAGATATTTTGTGCTCTGAACATCAAGGTAGTTTTTTCAGGAGCATGTTTCAAAAATCTATAAAAGTTATTGTATTATACTGCTTACTTTACTAAATAGTACTACTTTAGCAGACAGTACTAATTTGAACATCTCAATTTTATAAGACAGATCTGAATAACATTTTGAAGGAAATCTGATACTCAAAGATGAGAAACTGTAAGATGAACATTTTTCTTGATATTGAGAGACCTAAATCCTCCTACTGCCAATGGATTCAGGTTTAGAAGAACCTGAAAGCAGAAGAACATTGACTAATAAATGAGGTGAGAGAGATCCCCACATGTTTACTTCTCTTTTCTCTGGTCATGAGTCATCAATAGCTGATAGCTGATATGTATGCTACGTCTGAGGGTTAGCTCTGTCATGGAGTTTGATAGCCTTACCTCCAAATCCTAAATCCAATTATCAACTGCAAGATTTTGAATAAGTCTCCAAACTTGACTGCATATAATTTTTTTCAAATGTAAAAGAAAAGATAAACAAAATTATAATGCTCTTGTGGCAGACTAAATAAGATAAATAAAAATGAAGGGCTTGGAACATAATAGGTCCATTTTCTTCCCTGCCTCATTCCCCTTGTTCTTTATAATTTTTTTTATTTTTGAATATTATAATCTTACTATCAAATTATTCCTGGGGTTTCTTATTTTTGTGATTAACATAAAATTCTCCTAGAAAAGACATGAAAAATTTGAAATGCAAATCCTAGCACAAGTATAGTGAATGGCTATATGATATTCAAAGCCATATATCCCTCAGGCATGAAGAAATATCTTATTAGGAAATCTCAATCTTTATGAACTCCGGTACTCTATAAATTTTATTTAATTAAACACATACATGTTGGTCTTTGCTTTTCAGGGTAGTGACCTCATGAAGATTTACCCTCATTGTATAATGTAAGCTAGCTGTTTATGGCCAGTGTAAAAGAATCTATAACCAATGAAAAACTTCCAGCCAATGGAAAATGAAAAAAGAAAACCTAAAGAGAACAGTGTGCATTTCTACAAATCAGAATAGGAGAACATTTTAATGGCCCCTTGTGTTTGTTGTTTAATTAAATTGCCTTTATGAAGGCTTTGGCAGACGTCTCGGAACCAAATGACCAAGGGCAGAAAGAACAGTTTTCTCCTTGTCTTATTAGAGGGCATAGAAGGAGAATGAGTCTTAAATAAATTATTAATTCTGAAGTTCACTGAACATTTAGTGATAGCTGACAAAACTTTCTGAGCAACTAAGGACAGTTTAGGTCCTCTACAAATCCTGAAATATTCTGAACAAGTCTAATACCTGATGCTATTTACTGCTGTGAATACTAGAGTTCAAAAATATGACTGGCAAAAGCTACTGAAATAGGATTAAGGAATCCTGGTAATGGTGTGTGAAAGGGGTGTGTCTAGGATCATAAGGAATGAACATTAAACATTCAGGAATATTGGTACACAGGTTTTCAAACACAGGCATCAATAAAATTACTATATACTCTAAATTACACATTATTTTTAGATAACAATAAATTCATGAAAATTCATCATTTCTTAATTTTCTGGTTACAGCACACTATGATTTGGGGGTAGTTTGTATATATATATTTTATCTGTGAAGCATAAAAATATTAGAAATAAGGACTACTGTGACTAACTGGAAACATGTACAGAGGGAGAGAACGAAACCTCTGGCAGGCAAGTGACGTGGGCATAGGGACACTGCAGAGCTTCACGAAGGAAAAGGTGCTAAAGCTAAATTTGTGTCAGAATAGGGATCAAGGGTAGAGACAGCTGTGGAAAATACCACAGACTACAGGGAAATCAGTTTTTTGGTGAATGGAGTAGAAGTGAATAAAAGTAGAAAATTTTGAACAAAACAAGTAGGGGTCAGTTCTGAGATTTGAAATTTATCAAGAGGATCTGAAAAGGAAACAATGAAAGACCGGTTTGCCATTTTTCTCAAGGTAGGGTATGGAGGATAGTTGGGAAGGACTCAGAAGAAATAGCAATAACCCTATTATAGTTATTATTTAGGTAAGGGACAACTGGCTCCAAAGTAACACGATGTACATAAAAATTATGAAGACAACATAGGTGAACTCTTTAGAAGACAACAGAGAGATTAATTAAAAGTTACAAGAGAGGGACACAATTAAGATGACCTCCACAGATCTGTCTTTTGGAGGTAAATAAAAGATCATTTTGCTTTCTGAAAAGTAAACTTATAGTTGTGCAGAGGTCATAGACAGGAGAAAAAGAAGAATCTTCGCTCTGTTTCCAGTCAATCTAGACTCCAGAAGAGTGTCTTTAAAGCAAAGCAATGGCCCATGGAATACAATGTTGATTATAATAACATTTCTAGTAAAGATACTTGGTCTCAAGAACAGGGTTAATGTTGAATTATCCAAATTGTCTGTTGTGTTCAACACATTACTTTATACATGTTTCAATCCATCTATGCCAAACACTTTAATGTAGTTTCCCTTTGCTCATGCAATGGATTGGGCTAATTCCATTTAATTAGTATGAAAACTGCTACACAAAAAATGGAGAAGACACCTAAAACAAAGAACTGTTAGAAAGGTATAAACTTTTTGTATGTGACAATAGTTGTTCAGGTAATAGAATACTAGAGCAATGGTGTTAAATCTATGTGTTCAAAATTAGGCAGAGTTTACTGGAAAGTTTTAATATTACACAAACAAATTTGCTTGTAACAAACAAATTATCAAGATAACAAATTAGTTTTCAGACTCAAAGTATTAGATAACAATTTTTTTCCACATTGTGTAAGTACTCATAGCTTTACTCAGAAATTTCCTCCTTCCCAATCTTCCTTTCTCTCTTTTTTTCTTTTGCTGGTTGTACACACTGGTTTATTTATTTATTTATTTATTTATTTATTTACTTATTCTTTATCTTGTAGTCATTATCCCAAGAGAATGCTGAAGAAAACTGGGAGAACATTTGATATCTCTCTACTTCTAAACACAGAACAGTTTGACGAGCCTATGACCAGTCTATGTTTTCTATTTGTCTTTTCAAGGAAATTTATAAAACAATATTCAAAGCTTCAACTACGGTTTCAGATCTTATTTTGTTTTGTTTTGAGATAGACTCTTACTGTGCCATTCAGGTTGGCCTGGAACTGATTCTGTAGCTCCGGCTGGCTTCTAACTCTTGACAACCTTCCTGCCTCAGCCTCCTGACTGTTGGGATTACAGGTGTTCACCACCACACCTGGCTTTCAGGTTTCATGAGAAAGGATAAATGCTATTTTTCTTTGGATTCTAAAGCCCATAGCTCTGGTAGGCTTAACAGTACCCTGAGAACAGCAAACCTTCATTCTTTAAGCTGCTTTTATAAATTTACAAGATGGCTAGAGATTCTGCATTGGTCTGCACTATTCTGTCAGCTCCCACTTCAGAGAGGAGGTGCTCATTTCCTGGCTCCTAGAAAGTTAGCTGCTGAAGGTTTTTGGCTAAGTCTCTCTCTGGAAAGTTTGTTCAGCAGAAGGAACATTTGTCCTACCCCAAGAGTAACTAATGTCTAATAGCTGATTGGTATGAATAAAAAAGATTCACACTTTGCCTAATTATGGATAACTCAAAAGAACTATCCCAAATCCATACCTTGGAGAGATTGGCTGAAAATGGCCTGGCTAGCAAAACAACCTAGAGTTCGCCTTCTGGCAAATCCAGCTTTCCTTGTTCTCTTAACAGATATAAAATACAAAGGAACATCTCAATAACCTTTCTGTGTATACATATTGTTAGTCTCTCTTTGGACTCAAGTCCTCTTCCTAAAGCCTTTGTATTGCTTATGACAGTATCAGTCACTTAGATGTTCATTTATAGGATACATTTACTTTTATTAATACCTCCCAATTCTAAGGTGGAATATTCTATCTCTATTTGCTTGAATTAATGAATCATAATTGTTTGAAAGCCTAACAAATAATTCCAATATCTGGCTCACCTGTATTACCATTTCTTTTGCAGATCTAATGTATCAGTCTTCATCAGAATCAAAACTCATTTAAGGGCATTTTCATGCATGTGGTACCAGTTACATTTTTGACAAATAATCATTTTGTCTGTCTGCTTACCATCCCAGAGTACAGTTTCAAGTCACCAACTGTAGCAGGGATTACAACTATGGACAAAAAGCAAAAAGTCTGGGATCAAGTTTCAGACTGGCAGTTTAGAGCAAATCAGTAGAATTAGTTTGCACTCTGCTAATTTTCTGTATGTTTAAAACCAGCATCAGCAACTCCAGGTCATTAACACATATGTGTTGGCTCTTCTTCACATGAGGCTAGTTGTAAAGAAAACCCAATCACAAATACAAAACAGGTACTATTTGTTAAATGCATGTTACATGATAAGCTATTTAAACCATTTTCTCACTTAATAGTGACAGACTCTATGAGGTTATTGTTATGCATATTTGATAAATGTGATAACTGAGATCAGGGATGTTTCTACCTGTATTATCTTCACTGTCACCCTCTTCTCTCACCCTCTGCTGAGTAAACTTAAGTTTTCTCTTTTACTTTAGAAGTATTTCCTTTCTACACTTTCCCTCAACTTGATCAGGGCCTAAAACTTTATGACATTAGCAGTAATGACTTTATTCCATATTTTTCTGTAGTGGGGTGGATTTAAACAGTAGTCATTTAATTCTAAGCTGGAATTCCCAAGTTCTACATGCTCAGAATTGTCCTAGTTATAACACTTGCTTTCTGCACCCCAATTATTTACTCTGTAAAGGTAGCGATTGAATTTATTCTGTAATTTCCCAAAGCTGTCCAAAGGAGACAATTTGACTCCTGATTTTCCATGATTTCCCATCACTTCTAACAGTGCAGGACTTCTATGTAGCAGTGGTGAGACAGATTAGGACTTTTCAGGCTGTTAGCAGTTACACTGAACAAAAAAAATCACAGGATTTTGCCTCATTTTTACCCACTTATTTCCCAAAATCTTTTATATGATCAAGACTAGTGAGCACATGAAAAGTTTTAAAGTGGACTTTTAAAGGTCCCATGCACTGTAATTTTATAAAACACACAAGGTGCTGAAATTGTTCATTGTCATTTCAAGAATCGAATGGGCGTGCAGTCTGGCATGAGTGCCAGAATTTATAGAGGAATCCATTAAAAGAACAGGCACATAAAACAGAGAGGTGGAAAAGTCAAAGCACCACACAGGCAGATCCAGGAGTATGTGAATGGCAAGACAAGAAGATTTTAATAAAAAAAAAGCACAGGGAAAAGTAAATAAATAAAAAGGAAGAAAGAAGAAAATGCAAAAATTTGGAGTACTAAAAAACAAAAATAAGGACAAATTGTCTTTACTAACTGCAAAATAAAGAAACTTTAGCAGCCACCAGTCAACTCTCTGTCTCCACAGCACTAGCAGTACATCCAGCACTGTCTAGAAAGTTAGTCTCCTAGAAAAGTCAAGTGGGAATTGAATAGGCGGAACACATTATAAATGCGATAAGAAAAAAGCTTTGGAAGAGTACGGGAATGCACTAGGGTGGGAGTAAAGCAAAGGGAGTTCTATTTTTGACTTTGACAGAAGAATTGTTTTTTTTAAAAAAAAATCTGTAATTTCCTAGGCACAAAGGCCTCTTCTGACATATGAGATCATTTATCTACTATCTACTCAGCATCTATCTATCATCTAGCTATCTATCATCCAGTTATCTCTATGGCAACGATCACTACTGCATGTAGGTGTTTTGACACTTTAGAGCCAAGCTTCGAGTTCATGGGATCTGTCGCCTGAGGTGAACACAATGCAAAGAAAGTGTACTTGGGCCCTTTTTTAAATGCAATAGGATTTAAAACATGGTTTTTCCAGAAGACTCCATCGTTTAGGGATTTAAAGTCAGGCCCTGGGCCTTTAAAGCAATTCGAGCCAAGATGTTTCAATTTATTTTAGAAAATAAATCAGGTAAAGTCTGCTTTTTGTCTCTTAATTTTCTTTTCTCCCCCCCCTTCATTTCTTTTGAATATGCATTTCTTCCTCCCACTGTGCCTGCTGGCAAACTTCCAAGGATTTTTATCAAATGTTCTAGGGAATGAATTACTCATTTTAGGTTATGTAAATGAAAGAGATGCATAATACCACTTCACATTCAAATTTTGTGAAACCCTGCCCATGAACCCTTTTCTCTACAGGCATCTATATGCCCCAAACCCCAGCTTGTGGTTTCTACTTGCTCTGTCTGGAAGGTACTATAGCTAAATGGCATCCATTTGATTCTAAACAATCCAAACGATGTTTTTTGATTTTTTTTTTTGCCATGAATAGCTTCAACAGAAGATGCTGTTCCTAATATACATCTTCTGATGTAAAAAAAAATTGCATTAATGTGAGACTTTGTTACCTTTTAACATAATTCAGTGAGTTGCATAGATAACTTACAGAAATTGAGGGTTAGGTTTAATGTATTTGTAATTAATCCATTGGAGGAAAGTAAAGAAAAGTAGAAAAGAGGAGAAAATAGGAGAGAGAATAGCCTCTAAAAAGCATGTACACAGAGCAGTCTTCAGTGACAATTAGTTTTAATGAAGCTGAATGAGTTTTTTATTAAAACATGTAGGTTAATGAAAGTTTATTGAACACCTACTGTGCCAGACAGTGTGCTAGAAGATAAGAGGATGGGGTTAGGGATGGGGTTATATAACGGAGTCACCATTTGAACTACACAAATGGCTTAATGATGGTAAGTGGCTAGCACTCAGTGGTAGAAGTAGAAAGAATGAGTTTCACAAACGGATAACAAAAACATACTTGTCAAGAGGGTCATTTTCGACCCTGATCATGCCGATAATCTTAGGGAATGTGTATATTTAATTCTGTAAAGGTGGGGGAAACTACTCAATTATTATAGAATGCAAATATTTGTCAGAATGTATCTCCCTAGTCATTTAAATTTACACTACTGAAGAAACAAATGTTACATAAAGAAAGTTATAGACATGGTTCAATTACTTTTTTGTGTCTTGCTGAACAGTAGTAACATATTGTTACAATGATGCCCAGGTGGAGGGTTAATTGCAATGGATTGAATACAGCAACAGTATATGGCCCTGCTTCCTATAGTACAAATAAGTAAAAGTGATTCTGAATGGGAAAGGAAAGGTGAGTCAAATCTCTCTTTGCTTTACCTTTGAGGTTAATTGATAAGCTGTTTAGCCTATACATAACAATAAATATCAAAAAGTGGAGTGGATGATCTAAGGAACAGCCTGTCTCCTTTTGTACCTTCTACTTTTTAGGGGAGGGGCTGACATTAACTTCCTGTTGACTGATTTTCATTCCCTCAAATTACTACACATGAGTCCTTTTGGACTAATGAAATCCAAGTGTTTCAGAGTGAGTGAAGCAGAGGTAGGTTCCACAGCAGATGCCTAGGAGAGAGGGCTGTAAATGATTCCTGTTCCCACTTCTCATGAGACCCAAAGGTTTGTCCTTGGGAACACTAAGGTCATGAGATCTCTGCAAGTATTTTGTTGCATTCAGCTGCAGAGGGAAGGAGATCCACCTGTCACTGCGTGGTCAGAGTGTTGGCAAGCTTCTTTTTATACCTGTCACACAATTCTTTTAATTACTGTCTTTAAAGTCACTGAAATGGTGCTTTCTAGGCACTTCAGAGGGCAGCTATCCCCTAGATATCTCCTGGCTGTACTGTGCTCTTCACCATCTTGTCCTTCCAGTCTCCAATTCTTTCCACACCCCACTTCAGAGTCTCTGTTCTGTACATACAGCACGTCAAAGACCCTCAACACGCTGTGACACAAATTCGCCGTGCACAAATTCGCCGGTACATTAGCTGGTGATTTTAACACTTCGGTGTGCATCAGAATCCCCTGGTGGCCTTGCTAAGACAAATTCCTGGGCCCCGACCCTGTTATTTCTGACTCCATAGGTGTATTTGTATTTGTAATAATTTTCAGAGTAACAATGATCCTGCTTCTCTAGACACCATACTGTATCTTTTTTTACACTACACCTTTTTATTAATTTCCTATGGTCTTCAAGCTCTCATTTATATGCTATTTCTATAACAAAAACCTCTATTCTTAGTCTCTTTCTAATAAGCGGCCCCTCTTCATGCTTTCACCTCTCCTACCTATGCCTTCCGTCTTCCACTAACCCTGCTGGGCTCTGTCTACCTGTGCTCACAGCCAACAGGACAACAATGCATCCTATCTCAGGCTCCATTACAACTGTCTCTAAAATATCAGATGCAGCTGTGCATTTTGCTGTGATATTACAAATTCATTTCATGGACCAGAATAAAGAGCATATTTGAGCAAAGCTGTGTTCTAGATATATTAAAGTGTGAAAAACTGGCATGAAAAGGAGGTCTCATGTAAACAGAAGATTATTATTACTTAGAATCCTATAATGTGCCCATCATATGGATCTCTAGGGCATTTGCAAACCCATTTTTACATAATTATGTGAAGAACATGTATTTTATATGAGATGGTGAAATTAAATACAAAATAGGGCATTTGGAAATGGCTGTAACGTTTTAAATGAAGAAATGAAACTGTTTCGAGACATATGTAGGGGAGAAAATTTATAGACAGCAGTTTTTAAGAGGCCCTGTTAATTCCAAAGAAAACACAGAATGAAAATGAAATACCTAGAGAATAAAATGAGGGGTCTCCCATGAAAAGCAGCCTTTGTGATTCGAGTGGTGAGGCCTGCCTTCCGACAATGTGAGTTTTACAAGGTGATGCTCACCTGCATTAGCATTTCGTTGGCACAACACTTCTGTTACACATGACCGACCGCACGTGTTCTAATCTGCCCCTTCACTCTTCCTTCCCATCTTGGGTACCATCCAAAAGTACAAAACTGTGGTTGGCTGGTGAAACTTGTGACAGCTGCCTATATCTGTGCCAACCCAGGCTAGCCTTTTACCCGCTTGCTACATACTGCAGAAAAAATTAAAAAAGCAAATCGAGTTCTTCTTGTGACTATTCAGGGAGTACCCAATGTATACATTAGCTTTTGGAATGGAAGAGTACTTTTTTTTTTTTTTATTTCAGAGGCTCAAGTGTAATATCGTGCAGATCCAGGAATGCTTCTGAATATCCATGCCAATTTTAGAATCGAAAGATTCCAGGAGTCTGTATTCTGACCTCAATATGTAACAGCAACATTTTACTTTTAAAATTTTGTAATACAGCACATGCCCTCGTAGAAAGCATAAAAATATAAACATGAAATCCCTTCACAAGACCCAAACTACTGTAAAGTTGTTTTTACAATTAGCCTTTCCTTCAATTTGATATTCAATTTTACCACATGCCTTCTTTGAAGTACATAGGTTTGGAGTCCTCACAATGTACTCAAAGGGGAAAAGGAGATTTCTCTTTTTTCCCCTCTATATTCCAGAGGAGGTTCGTGGGATGCTCACATGAGCTGAGATCAGGAAAAATATGTTTCTGTGACACTTTCCAGTGATGCCATCTGCAGCACAGCTGTGACAGAATCACGGCTTTACCCCCTCAGAAAAGCAAAGCCTCCATTGTCAGAGGTCACCATCAGGAAGAACCCCCCCCACACACACACACAGCAGGAGTTATCATTTTTGCCTTACCACTGGAAAACGATAGTTCTAAAAGATAAGAAACAAATGCAGTAAGGATTTCTGAGTCGGTAGGCAGCTGATAACAGGGGCCAATGCCAACCAAGACTTGGGAAGACCCTCATTCCTCAGCAGGACCAGGGTGTATCTCCTGACAGTTTTCTGCAGAAGAAATAACCACGTAACATAACATTTCCTACTGGAAATAAGAATGGATAGTGTTTATAGAAGATATATGGATGGGCCATGTACACAGCAAATCACAGAAAACAGACTATTTTGTCATCTTAAATTTCCTTTCATTCTGAGATACAAGGAAAAAAATCTATAAAGATTTCCTAGCCTAAGATAAACGGCTCATAGGGAAAGAAGACACACAAACAAATACCTTTTCAGTTTCTCTTTATCTACCTCCTGTGTGGTCAACTTTCTACATCTCATGGAATAGGACAGAGAAACCAATGTCACCCATCTAGGAAGTGGAGCAGCTAGGGTTTGAACTCAGAATTTTGGTGATATTTGGTCTGCATTTCTTTTCCTCCATCTCGCTCTGATTTCCTTCTTTTCTGGACCCTCTAACCAGGTGGGTACGGGGTCTGCTTCCTAAACCTGGGCTAACCCCAGTGCACATATGCAGACTAAATCCCAGATGCCAGAACTTTCTTCTCAAAGTTCCTTTAGCTGTCTTCAGTATCTAAGCATAACTCCTCAGAGAGTAAGCCTTTGGTCACAGCATTAGCTTCTTTGAATTATGGCAAAAACATAAATAAGTGGGTATATATCTAGATAGAGTAAAAAATGGTTCCATAGAGCAGATTTACATGTGTGATATTTACATAGCCACCTTTGGAAAAAGGAACTATATAATGATGTTCAGGAGGCACTGCAAACCTTGCCTTATGCCTAACAACCTTACCCAGCTAAGGTTTTTATACATATGAAAAATGAGATAGGATTCTAAATATTAGATGAAGAACATCATTACATGGCAGTGTGGGGATCTTTTCTTCAACCTGAAAACCTGGTCTTTCCATACTTAGCCAATTTTCCTCCTTGTTTCTACGCAGTGGCTAAAGACCATGCTTTGTCAGGGTAATGAAACCAGCTATGCTAGTGCACTCCTACCAGACTGGATAGAAGATCATTGCCTCAAAACTACAATCATCAAAGGTTATCTGTACACATGAACCTTCTTTGTAGCCATAAAAGCGTATCACCTAGAGGATCATAAATAAAGATGTACATGTTTCCACAGGCTAGAGAAGATGCTGGCTCACAGCCTGAGGCTCCTTTGGCCCGACTTCGTGATTTACACATGTTCTATTTCTCAAAATAAAGCACCACTCCTCTCCACACATGTAATGTTGAAGATTCATTTAAGTGAATTATTATTCCAATATCCTGATAAACTTAGTCTTTTTTTGCTACAAAACATAATCTGTGATGCAAACTAACATCACGGGGTTGGTAATCAAAGAAATTATATAATTTTAAGGAAGCCACTGCATATAAAAATCTTCCCTGATTTCAATAAACGATAGCAGTTGAACACAATATGCTCACATACAACAAAGTATATAGGAAGAATATACTCTGCATAGTCACCCATGCTCCCGTTCTTGGCTCCATCTGGCCACAGGCCTTCTCTTTAGAGCACTCTCTACTTAATCTTATTTCTATAACTTAGCATCCTCATCACCTCTATGAAATTAATTTTTCTGTCTTTTAAAGATAAAGTTCTACACATATAAAGCACTTCATTATGAGGAAATTAGCATGTCTCTTCAATGACATTACTATTTTTTTCATAGGCTGAAAACACAAAGTTGTCTATCTTTGGAGTGGTCTGTATTAATTCTATTTTCCACATGGACCTTGCCATTATTAATGTATCATTTCTCAAAACTCCAGATTTTTCCAAGAATCCATATATAGTATTATAGCAGAGATATATGCATTAGAAATAGCTTGGTAACCACATCTGCGAAACATTCTTCAGAGAAAAAGGAGCACTCCTCACTGTATGTAGACTCTCCCAAGTTTCTCACTGCCTCTTAGTTCCTAAAAGCAATGGATTTAGTTATGTAATTGTCATTCTGAACTGCCTGACATAAAATTAACATTCAACTCTGAGAAAAAATATTTTATTGCCCATTAACTATGCAACCACTTGAATTTTTAATGCCTCTTATGTAGCATGTTACACGGTTCTCAAATGGCTTGAGAAATTTAAGTACAGTACTAAAGAGTTGAGGTGACAAATAAATGTTTGAAGATAAATTATTATCAGTTTGAAAGCAGAGCAATAACTATTGCAAACTGGTCCTATTTTCCACCAGCACTAGCCCCACAGATGCTTCACTAACTTCAGAAAGCAGTAATGCCGTAGGGAACTGTATAGTGTGTCAAGGAGAACAAGAAATACATCGATGTTCAGGTTTGCTGTCTGGTGGCTGCAGGCCAGCATATAAAGATGTAGTAGTGATCAAGTGTTTCATGGGAATTCCCTTCTAATTCTTGGCAGAAAAGGGTTATCAAGAATAAGATTCTGGAATACACTCAGTCAAAGAAGACATTTTTCTTTGGTACTATATGAACTGGATAAATAAGACATCCCCAAAAATCATATGGGAGAGGAAACCTGCTTCTTGAATTGTTGACTGAATCAAGATCTAAAGAGGAGGATCCCAGGAGATACTAATCAACTTACCTTTCAAAGTCCCACTGTTATGAACATTATTATATGTGTCCACGTGTAAACACACAAAACACATACACAAAACACAGACACATCATTGCTATCAAGATGTAATTTCTGCTCAATTCCTGTTAATCATATGATATCCAAAGGCTAATTGAGACACTTGCACTTCAAAGCATTTGAATTCATTCCAAAGGCCTGGCGCCAAAAAAGCAAAACAAAACAAAAACTAAACAGAAAAGAATATACAGATCCTTTGAAAAGGAGAAAATATATGACTCACCAAACCTTACAAATTTAGTTTATATAAACACACACAAATATGAAAATGCAAATTATTTGTCCTAAGTACACTACAAGCATAAAACCAAAAATTTAGAAAGAAAAACGAATTCATAAGGCTATAAAAACTTAACCACATAACTTCAACATAATGAACAGTATTAGTTTTCTAAAATTATATTACTGTTCCCCATGTTAATGTGGCCCAAATAGAATGACCCAATTTCTATGGTATTGTTACTTATCCACTGCCCTGTGCCCTCTGGAATTTGAGGTTTTTACTCCCTCCTCTACTTAAACCTCTCCAAAATCTTAATGTCACTGAGCTTTCATTGGCACAGATTCATTATTGTCTCTATATTCAGTCTGCCTCTGCTCCTCCCTGAGTAATGTTCTACAATTAAAGTAATGGTAGTAGCAGTAATGTCATAGTAAACACATCACAATATGGGATCCAGATGATCAAGGATATGCTCATATCCCTTCTACTAAGATTGCCACTTCAACAAGAACAAGTGCAGGTCAACCCACCCGAGGAAATACACCAGCTCTCAAGAAAACAACCCCCAGATTTGAGGATGGTTAATTTGGTATGAATGTGTCTTTAAAAAACGGAGTCTATACCTTACATGCCCAAATGATAGGCACATATTTGGATATTCCTTGGTTCAAATTTCAGCTCTGTTACTTTTATATGTTAGACAAGTTGGTGAATCTCTCTTAGCCTTAGTTCACATCTCAAAAGCAAGAGCAGCACTCATTTAAGAACATGCCAGTATGGATTAAATGAACTGATGCTAGTCAAGTGCTTAATATTAACACCATTAAGTTCTCTGGAAATGTTTGCTATTTCCTTGATTTCAGCAACGCCCATGTGGCAAACACTTATCATGCGTCAGACGTCAGACTCTGGGATGGGGGTCCTGAAACAAAGGAAGGCTACATCTTCAAGGGGAACAAAGTCTGTGGGAAACATATGAGAAGGCATTAACTCTAAGACAGATAAACTCCTAGACACCTGTGTTAGATAAATAAACAAAAATATAAGTTAGGCTAATCAGGAATTCATACTTTCCAAGGGAAAGTAGTGAGTTAAACTTCAATTATAACACGATTTAGGGTCCTAAATCTCCCCCGATCCCTCCAATCAATGTATTCTAAGCCACTCTTTTCCTGAATTACACAGAAAATGTTGAGTAGTCAAAATAATGCTGTTCCATTTTGCTTTGAGCCAAAGCTATTCTTTTACTTTTTCAGCTTCATTTTGAAATCTAAAATTTAAGAATGTTGATGTTTAAAGGGAACAAGCTTTTATAAATCTTAAGCATCTAGAGCATAAGCGACCTCAATGATTGACTCCACTGACTACCAAATTGTAAAATGAACAAAAGACTGCTGATTCTAACCTTTGATATTTTGTCATTCTACTCTGCTTATTCAGAAAATACACCCATCTATAGGTGCAAAATGCAATTCTCATGAAAATGGCACCTTAAAATATTCTGACACAACGTTCCATCAGCAATCCTTACAGTCTGACAAATAAAGACAACGAAGAGCCACACAGACCTGTTAACATCTGCTCAAAACATGCACCCGTATTGCCTTGCCTCTGCTAGCACTAACTCAAGCTAGAATTCATTTAGATAATTCCTTAAGTTTGGAATGCTTAGCATGTCACATTTCCACCAACTCTCATTTATATAATTAGTGCTAACATATGGCCCACAATCAACACTGGAGATTTGGAATCATTTTTAGCACGCTGTTAGACCTAAAGGGGTATGGATTCAATATGGAGGAAAGAGAATTAGGCATGCAAATTCCATTTACAATAACAAGAGCATAGCAATGGAAATTTACCCCCAAAAGGTTTGGCTGCTAATCACATAGCAAGCAGAAAGAATTACATTCTTAATAACCCTTACCAAGTGCAATAAAAGAAAATAGAAGTTTGTTTTATGTGATGCTTTTAGTTACTATTTTTCCCCCTAAACTCAGAAGTATTTTCACAAACAAATGCTAACAACTAAGATTATCTCACTAAATTTTTTTCTTATATGGTTTGATTTAGGAATCTAAGTCAGGAGCTTCTTTGCATCATTCACTAAAAGGTGTGGTGTACAGAGGCTCCACAGAGGCTCCAATTTCCATGGGTTGCACTAGATGGCCTGCCTATTGATCTTCCATTGAACCCTTGTTTCAAATGTTGGTTTTTCCAAAACAAACTTTGAAAGCCCAAATCTACTTTTGTTCCCTTAAATATTTTTTAAAAACTTTGAGATACCAACAAGTTAAAGGAAAAAAGAATGACTAATCAAGCCAATTAAATACAGTATTGAGTTCACTAGCTAATAAAGAATTTCTGGAGCATGAGTGATACAGTACATAGTTAGCATGTGTAAGACCCTGCGTTCAATCCCTAACACTCCTCCTCAACACAAAAAAGGAACAGAAATTCCTCTAAACTAATGACACGTTGCATTTTTTCTCACCAATCAATGCTCTTAACAATAGTACTTCCTGTGTGTCAGGCAACATTAATACACATTAAACAAACATAATACTGCTTAGTTCCCTATAAGAGTCCCCAAATTAAAATTATCTTGATGTTACAGATAAGTAAACTGAGACTATACAATTTAAAGTCACTCAAACTGTAACGGCAAGGAGCTCCTAAATTCATGCTTCTAGTCGCTACAAAAGTTCTTAATTCTCTACGTACTGTATCATTTTCAATTTCTCTATTTTAAGTCTTTGCGGTTGTTTAGCTATTGAGTCTTATTGACTCAACACAGGAATTACTGAAAGTTGTATTCACCTTACCATATCTTTTGAGATTAGGGCCTCCTTACTTCAAATATCAATTAGTACAAATAAATCCTAACATCCTTGTCTTCATTACTTTTATATTGTTGTTCAGACAAAATACCCAACACCCAATGTTAAAGGAGGAAATGTTTACTTAGCTCACAGTTTGTAGAGGTTTCATTCCATAATCAGCCACCTCAAAGGCAGGATGATAGGGCAGGCAGGCATTGCAGAAGAGAAACAGTTCACAGGAGGCAGAAAGTAGCAAAACAAGGAAGAGACAAGACAAACCTCTTTCTGTTCCTTGTATTGTATCCAGGCTACCAGGATTTCAACAGGGCCAAACCAGTCAATGAACTGATTTGGTAATAATATAACCTTAATCCCAGCATCACACACTGTAATCCAGCCACCTCTGAAAAAGCCTCACCCATGACTGCATGAGGCTTTGGGAGACATCTAGACTCCAACCATTACAATCCTTTCCAAATTTAAGATTTGATGCTTCTATAATTATTGTTTTTGTGTATTTCCTAACACAATAATTCTGAACATAAATATGATTATCATCTCACAGTACCTAATGAAATGATGGCATATAAGACGTGTCAAAATGAGCAAAGGTTCATTTGAAACAGGAATTATGAAAACATGTTCAGTCCCAGTTTTACCATAAAACCCACGTGTTCTTAAATAATTTAATTCTTAGAAAGTTAAATGAAAACATCTTTAAAATAAAGACACACAACCAAAAACTATGAGAAAGTCTCCATAGCAATATAGCCAAAACATTCCTGTACTTTGGCGTTTACTTCTTCCTTTTAGGAAAAACAAAACTGAAATTATTCAGCCTGACTGGACAAATTTCTATTTCATGAGAAAGTCTATCAAGAGTGTTCAATGGTAGAATGCTTGTCTAGAATGTGGGTCAACCTGAGTTCAATCCCCAGCAATGATGAGATACAAAGAGAACTAAAAATTCACAATTTCCATTTACCCATAAGTGCTTGGTCTTCCAACCTTGCAAATCAAGTAAACTACTTTACATAGGTATCAGTTGCCCACCCTTTAAAAGGAGGAATCTACATTCAAGATGCTCAATTACTGTTATCTAAAGTGTTATACAGAGTATAGATACACGAAGCAAAAATGACAATAGACTTAATTTTTATAAAGCTATTATCATCAGCTCACCATAGCTGAGTTTTATACATCCATAAATTGATCCAACTGCAGATGAAAAATAACAAAAATGTACACTGGACATGTGCAGAATTTTCTTGTCTTTGTTCCTTAAACGACAAAATACAACATAAATTTGCATAGTATTTAATTATATTAGGTAATACAAGTAATCTAGAAATCATTTAAAGTACAGGGAGGTTACACACACATTTTATATAAACAGCTCGAATCCCCCACAAATTCCAAGGGAGCACTGTTTATTTGGTTTAAAAGTTTCTTTTATTTTGATTGTTTATTGGTTGGTTATATTTTTGCATTAAAACATCTGTTTTAAGAAACTTGTTAGAAACATTCTTTCAAGATGAATTATTTGAAACATTCTTTTAAGAAAGATTTTTTGAAAATATCTTTTGAAAATAGTGAGAATTTGCAAAGTAATACTAACATCTTCAAAATTGTTCAGCAAGTTCCATGTTTTTCAATAATCACTTTAGTTTTCTATTTCTGATAACTTTCCCTATCCACTGTGTGTCTTTCTTTTAGGACTCCCCCCTCCCACCCTTGGCAAACTCTGTTAGTTCAAAGTAGAACTCCTTTCCTTTAATTTATAGCTGATATATTGACAATAAAAGTAGCATTTCCATCTATCAGTAGTAATGGAAGGGGGTTTCTTTGTAGCCTGGGATGACAATCTAAAATTTAATGTGGGCTGGCTCTGCTCTTAAAGTCCCTTGAGCAACTCCACACCAGACAGTTTCTCAGTGTCTTCTTCTCCCCCTAGATTTTAGCTCTCATTTTCTGTCTAAATTGCTATACTTCTACACACACACACACACACACACACACACACAGAGCCCAGATGAGAAAAGTTAATGCTCCAACAGGCTGACCATCTTGCCCATGTTGACAGTCAGAGAACCCAAGCCCAAAGCTTGGAGACTGCTGAGCCCAAGCTTTCTTTCCTTGACGTCCTCACCAACAAGCAGAATGCCAGTTTATGGTCCACGTGTTCTCCAATATGTGGTAAGTTAAGTTGGCTGGTTATTCTAAGAACACACATAGGCAGCTGCTCAATTTGGTGCAGCTAATGGACGGTACCCTGTGGAGTACTGCCACCAAGATTCAAGACAAGGACAAAACATGAGGGAGGGAACCAAATGGAAAGGAAATCTGAGTGGCGAGGCCAGGCAGTTGACTTGGATGACTATTTTAAAAACAAAAATGCTATTAAATCTATTCTACCCCTTCTCCTGTTATAAAAAGAATAAATGGATTCAATACAGAATTTAGGACCAAAGATATAGTTCCTCCTTTCCCACAATGAATCCCTTCTGCACATCATCAGCACCAACACAGACCTATATCTTAGTCCTGCATCTTTTCCAAGCCAATGAAGAAATTTCCAACCACTGCACTGCTCACATCATCTCTATGGATGAATAGAAAGCATTATTCAGTATGGAATTGTCAAATGAAATTCCTTTGTACTATGAAAAAAAATGAAATGATGTGCCACATCTTCGACTGGAGACGTTGACCAGTGCCACCATTTAAAGGAGACATGTATAGATTACTGCCAGTATTTCTTTCCTACTGAAATAAACAATGAAGAGTTTATTTTTGCTCCAAAGTCAACCTGGCATCTTATTTACATAACTCTAAAGTGGTCTTTTAAAAAGGAAGAAAATTGTTTTGATTGGAATCATAAATTTAAAATAAATTATATTTGATTATAAGGAAGGGCAGTGTACAAAATGTTATCTATGTGCATAGATTGAATTGTGAACTTATTTCTCAGTGTGTATGTACAGTGCTATTTGTGGTCAAAATACATATTTTCATGTACGATTACATAAAGTCAACTTTACATGGAATATGTTACAGTAGGCTATCAAATTAACTTTTACTATTAGAAGAACATGAATCCAGAGAGGTAAAGCTATTAATTTTGCAAAGAACAATCTTATCAGAGGAAATGAAATTTTTTGTAGAGGAAATAAATTCTTTCAAAACAATCATTACCACAGTAGTTAATTTGAAATCAAAATATTTTATTTATGGGCTTGAAAATGGAACAAAAATAATAGTGTTGACCAAATTTGACTTTACAGGTAGTCTCTTTGATCAGAGAATCTGCAAAAAACTAGACTTTTTGACATAATATGTACTTTCGCTTTTTAAAAGAGGTACAGAGAGATTTATTAGAGAATATTTTAAAAGTATGCTCTCAAAGAAATAGAAAGACCCTTAAAATCAATATACATTTATCAAAATAAGACCAATGTATATTACTTATGGCAATATATATATACTATCTCTGGCAAATTCACAAAGATAAAAAGAGCAGAAGTTAGGGGTCAAGGAGGGGAAAATGTAGAATTATTTTTTACCAAGTACACAGCTTCCATATGAGATTATAAACAAAAGTTTTGCAAGTGTATAATGATGAATGTTCCACACTCTGCCTGCCTTCATTTTCATATCAGCACAGCCAACATTAATTCTAATCACCTCTCAAGTTATTCACCTCCCTCTCACATGCACCACCATCAGCATGCACCTCACTGACTATGTATGTGTGCTCATGAGGGGAAGGGACCATACAGGGTTCAGGTTGTCATGTACTGAATCACCCAGATCACTAACAAATAAAGCTCCTTTGGCATCTTGTCGACACAGGTTTAATGTCAATAATATACATACTGTATTGTCAATCTTTGGATTTTTCCAAGGAATCTAGAAATCTGAATCTAAGATTGAAATCTCTGTTTTTAAAACCTTGGCATAACTTTTGAAAGTACTCTGCATGCCAAGTAAAACATCTGTGTGCCCCACTCCCTCTGCCCACCTGCTGTGTGTTGTCTCTGCTCCCCACAGATGACTCAACAGCAATGAGCACTTCTCCAGCTTAAATGTTTAGATGCCGCCCTGCACTGATCCAGCATTCCATTTCTAAGTCAAACCACAGAGGAATGAGGGCCTTTTCCGTTCTAGTGTCCTATTCTCTATTTTTTTTCTTTCCCACTCTTTTCCCCTCCTCTTTAGATTGTCCAGGTCCAAGATGTGCCTTATGATCTTGGAATGCAAATAAGTTTCATGCCTGGAAATAACGCACATTTGGATGGGTAGGCATCGCTGGGAGCAAAGAATAAGGATGGAAAGTAGGATGGAGTAGGACACAGTCTAAATTTGTCTGTGCAATTAGGGCAGGTTTTAGTATCTGGGAAGGCTCTTTGGAGAAGAGAGCTGGTTCTGTGAGTAGCCCTTCTCTACCTTACTACAACAAACAGAAGAGAATTCTCAGACACACACTGAATCAAACTGAGTAGCAACAAGTTTCTGGCACAGAAGTTTGTTATAAGGAAAGACAAAAGAGTCAAAAGGAAGGCAGGACTTTAATTTTTGTCTAAGTATGATAAATCTGTTTTACTAGTTATTAAAACTGGGCCATGGCTCAAATGAGACAATCAGTTCTTGAAATGATATCCTTAAATTATTTTTTTAAAAGATAAATTTTATGTTTTACAGCCAATAGTCAAGAAGAATTCGTTTTTATTTTTTATAACAACTCTAAGAGTCATATATGATTAGTACTGAAGACTTATCCAGACTCCTCATAGATATTTAACCAAGGAATGGCCCTTCCCTTTGGAATTTTGGCAAAGCACACCCTAAAACACTGCAAAGCATTTAATTAACTGGAGACCATTCTCAAGTACACTTAATTATAGGTCAGTATTCTGACTATATAAATCATGGAAAAGGAAACGAAATGACACAAAAGCACTAGACTAATATAATTTATGGCTATCTGAACTAACACAAGGAAGAAATGGTACTGTTCTATAATTAAAGATTAGATTAGTGCCAAAAATCGTAATTTTCTCCTTGGCTTTAAAAGCAAATGTCATGTTAATGACAGTTAACTTTTGATTACGCAGAGATGATTATATATAGTTTATGGATTATCTATGCCCTCATTTTCTTTCCCTCTTTCTCATGTTGCTTTATTGCTAATTAATCCCTCTATCAGGATTCTGATTAAGGAAAGGAAGAGAAGTAGAAAATCAAGTTAGTCATTTGGGCTATTAGCTGCCTCGGTTAAGCTAATGTGAAAAATGCCTTTCTGAATCTCAATCTTTTATTCTCTGATCTTTAGCTAAGATTATCTGAATTTGAGTATCTTGAAAGGGAATAACATTAGGTTACAAATTATAGTCTTTGCTTATTTTGATTTTATAGCATAATGTGTTGTTTCAACACATAAAATTCAGCTAAATTTTACTTGAGATATAATACACAAAATAATAGAATCTTAGGAAAAATTTTGTATGACATCCCCAGCATACATTTTGAAATTATGGTGTAGCTATGAAAGATTTGTACCCACGCCATATTCTGCATACACATAGACAATGAACAGAGATATGTAACTTACAATTGTAAAGCAAATTTCAAGGGATAGCTCTGGCTCTGGAATATAATTCTGAGAGTCTGACAATCTAAGAGACTATATATATATATATATATCCTTTATACATATAAAACATTGTAGATATATATATATATAACATTGTATATATCCTTTATATATATAAAACATTGTAGATATCAAGAAAGGACATATATCTATAGATGATAGATAGATAGATAGATAGATGATAGATAGATACAGATAGATATCCTTTCTTTGTAGAAAGATGTAGAAGACATCTACAATGTTTCTAAACACTGATGTTCCTGAAGACATTCGGAGGTCTTCAAATTAGTTTTTAAATTTATAGATCCTCTTAACATAGCATGAAACAAAATTCATCTACTCTGTGCCAATTCACCAATGGTTAAAAGAAGAGATTAAAAATGTGTAGAAGCAGTGGAAAACTGGACAAAGCTGCCAACAGATCTGTAATAAAAATCAGACAACAGCCTGCCATGTTGCTGCAATCCAGTTGTGATTATGCCACACTAGAATAATTATGTAGGAAAGTGAGAACAACTGCATTTTTGAATCTTAAGATTCCTTATCCTGCCAGATATATTCCACAATTTGATTTCTCATCTGTAAGTCATCTTACTCCAATATATGGTTGCATTCTGCAACTTCAGGATTGTGAAAAATCAACCCAAACTTACAGAATTAGGAGTGTGTTTCAGAACATTAACTATTTGTTAAAGTACATTTTTTCTGTGAATTACTAACAAGCTGCTGTATGATTAATGGTTGAAGTGTAAAAAGAAGGCTGAGAGTTTAAGTATAGAGCTCACAGATAGATATATTTATCAGGATTTAGGATACTGCCATAGTGTTTTATCTTTTTTAAGGTGTTTGTTTGCTTTCTTCATATACCACATATTTATCACTTATCAGCAATGGTAAGGAATTAATTGCTATCTTTTTTAACTCCTGGATCTCAGTAGGATGAATACACACAAAATGATATATGCCTTAATTCTATACCTACGTGTAAGAAAGCAATCTGACTTCTTTTTAAAATTGACTATAAAAGTATCTTCTACGTTAAGTCAGCTAGCTGTACCCCATTACTGAGCTTAATGAAGAAAATGAAAGAAACATTAATAAACAGCCACCTTTCAAAAATATCCACCTCTGGAAAGAAGAAGTTAATACAATCAAAGTCCAAAAGGAATGTAAACCAAAATTATAATACCACATGATATGGTTGTTAAACATTTCCAGTCTTTAGGGTGCTTTTTGAAATTGCAAAGTATTTCTGGCATATTCCCACTGTAACTTGGTACTCCAAAATACCATTAACTTTTAAATGTACCAATTTGCTTTTTGCTGCTTGATAAATCTTAGTTGTCATTCATAGGGTGTAAATCCATTTTATGCTTTATCATAGCCTACTCAAAAACTTTTTCCACTGCAGCAAACTCCTCAATAAAAAAACTGGGAAATGAAGAGTTATTTGGTAAACATATTAAAGGAATAGAGCCAAGCATTTTCTTCTTTGACATTAAAAGTGATATAATTATTTATGACAGGAAAAAATATTTATATTTTGATTACACAAACAACCAAAAGAAAATACAGCTACAGCATTAGCAATATGAAATTATCAGATTCATGCATTAAACTACAAAATAACAGAAGTTTCTATTAGCAGAGACAAGAATTTAGTTTATTTATATATAATTTATAGACCAAGACCAGATCTAACTCCAGCAGAGATAGAAATTCATTCTATATGCTACAAATCCTCAGCAGATGTGTAAGAAAGACAACAGCAACTTAAGTCTTCAAAGCCATTGGAATAATACATTAAAGAAAGGCATTCTTACCAGAAAGATCTGCCAGCCAGAATATTTCTGGGCTATACTGAATCAGTCTGAAGTGTGCTGGTCATTTTTCCACCCCACAGCTGAAATGGTAGCAAGCAGTTTTCAGACTAACAACTAGAAAGCATGGCATTGGATTTTTCACTTTAAAAAAGCCACAATAAAACAGCATAGCCATTTCCCTCCTCTGGTTCACTAAGACCAAGGACACAGCTGAACGTCACAAGTCATGATGAACACAAAAACTCAGACAATACCATTTGCCAAATAACAATTGAAAAGACTCTGTTATTTATCATCATGCTCTTCAAAGGGAACTTCACTGAGAAGCTGTGGGAAGTCTACTTAACAAAACAAGACCAGAACATTGTTCGATAAAGTTTCCAAGGATATTATTAAGAATGGTTTTTATTATCTTATTAGAATATATGCTAAGAAATACAAACATTTTTTCGTGTATATGTGAGTTTATTCCACCGCTGTTCGCTTAATAGTGTGTCTGATCTGTTTTATTTATTCCACTGAGTCTTAGCACACACAAAGAAAGAAAGAAATTGTGGGAAAACTTCATAAAAAAAGTTGATATTTTGCTTTATTTTTAAAGTCAATTGTTTTAAAATTGTTACATTGGCCATTTGACAACAAGTAAGGTCTCTGGCTTTCTAGAGCTCTTGTTTTACTCTATGAGTTCACTATTCCTGCTCTTAAAACCTTGCCTGTGGTTACATATGTTGGGATGGGAGAGGGGGTGACTTGCTCTAACCAACAGTCCATACTGCCTCTACTGGCTGGAATAGTTATGATTTCAAAAGGTAAAACTGTTGAAAGACAGGACTATAAAAGATGAGGTCACTAAAGGAAGACATCTGACAAAGCCAACAAATTTCAAAACGCAATTTTATACGAAGTGACTTCTTGAAAAATTCTTCATCAGTGTTCAAAACCTACTTTCAAAAATTTCAAGGGGCTGGGTATTTAGTTCAGTGTCATAAGCATCTGCCTTGCAAGTGCATGGTCGTGAGTTTGATACCTGGTACCAATTAAAAAAAAATTTTTCAAGAAAATTTTTAAATAGGCTTATAAAAACAATGGAAGAAACATAAAATATTTTTTGTAATAGATTCAATTTTCAAACACTATTTTCATGAAACCCTGTAGAGAGAATCTGCAGTAAAACATTGTCATTATCAAAATTTTTCTTAAAATCCAAATCCAATGAGATTCTTGTTAAAGAAATTGAAAAAGGTGCAGTTAGATGAAAGAATATTTGATAGGATTTTAGATTTTCCACTGATCTCCCAAAAAACCAGCATTATACAAAGAAAAAATCTTTTGATTTTTTTTCTGTTCAATTATGCTTATTCTTCCTAGAAAATTATTTTGCCTAGTGATGTTGTAAATTGAAATGTAACACTGAAATCACTGTATTTAGACTTTATAGAAGAGTTCTTCACACTTAAATAGATTCACTGTTCCTTCCATTAAAGACATTTTATTGGCAAATTATATGGTCTTCCTTTCTTCTATAATAATTACCTTCTGAGTAGGGAAAGAAATAAAAATGCGATATTAGCACCTCCATAAATGCTATCAATCAATGGTAGTTTTCTCAGCTAAAACAACAACTAATTATGATTTAATCCCACTGGTTCTTTCTTGCTTGATGAATAAATATTATTCCTGGATACGCAACAAAATTTCTCTACTAACAAAAACCCTCTCTGAAAAATTTGTTGAATACAACGCTATTGATCTTTATGTGGTTTTAAAATTCTCAATCAGGTTAAGTGAATGTTAACCATTAGCTTAGGACAAATATGTAAAAGGTTTTGAGGTTGCTGAAAAATAACAACAGAAATCCTTCAAGTATCTAGTTATGCACATGTGTATACAAATGCATGCACAGTCATACACTCAGGACACACTAAAGATGCAAATTTAATGAATTTTTTAAACTTAATACTGAATGGAAATTTAATATCCAGCAATATAAGAAACAACACGCTAACAACTTTATTATAGTAGGTAGGTGTCACTACACCAGTGAGGGTCATTGCACTCATCAGTGCCAGATGTTTCCATGCTCTTCATGGAAAAAATGCTCCTCCCCGACTAGCACCTGGGAGCTGAAAATAGGAGGCCCAGTCCAATTTAATGATGAGGACCCTTCCCATCTCTGTTCCTCCTACAGACCAAGGAAGAGACTACAGTCATACTGAATGACAAAGCCAACTAACTCCTGAAGTCTATTACTTCTTTCTCATCAGAGCTCATGGTTGTTGGATTAAACAGTTCAAAACCTTTTTCTTTCATGCAGACTCCCAAAGCAGGGTCTGTTTATGGTAAAATTAAAGATACTCAAGCTTATCTTGATAGTCACTTAGAACCCACTTCAATTTTCTAGTTTGGAAATAACATATCTAAAAACTGAATGCATAGTCAAAATACTACAAACAACTATTGACTCAGTATACAGCCAGATTTGACAGACTTTGGCCTTGGCAAAGCAAGTGACTAACTCTCGTCCTACAAAACCTTACTGAGCTCCTACTATCTGCTAGCAGCACCATCCTGTCCTGTTGTGCCTGTTTGCACTGCTCCACAGATAGGGCACCATTCATATTGTAGACAACAGGGACTGCATAGACAGGTATGAAAATGTGAGCACAGGTGTCTGTATAGACACATGTGACATCCACAGGACCTGCTCACAACACACCTCTGTGTCTATATTCATCATTTTTCTGTATCATTTTGCTATACTGATATATATATAGAGAGAGAAAGAGATATAGATATAGATATCTTAATTAGTTACCTCAGACAAACAACAGCCTAAAAACATTAAATGAAAAACTCTACAAATATAAACAGTAATTTTGTGTGCCACTTTGTAGGATGACAGAATGTGGCACTGTCCTGCCCTGTCCTCCTCAGGTCAAGAACTATCCTTTCTCTAACACATCCACAATGTACATGATATCCACCTGTTAATCACTGAGTAGCCCTCTTGATTATCAAATCAATTATTGTAGTTTCATAGCTTACGTTCAAACGATCTTTATTTTACTTAACAATGGCTCCAAAGAGCAAGAGTAGTGATGTTAACAATTTTAATATATACTCCTAAAAATTCGTCAAGTGCTTCCTTTAAGTTAAAAGTTGAAAGTTCTCCACTTAAGAAAAAAAATCCTGTTTGCTGATGTTGGTAAGATAGACAACAAAAACAAATCTCTTTTCATAAAATTGTGAAAGATAGAAAAATTGATGCTAGTTTCCTTGTTATAGCTAAAATCACAAATGTTAAGGCTGAAATGCATGGTAAGAGCTTAGCTAAGGTCGAAAAGGTACTAATATAGGAGGTTTGTTACTAGTCATGATTTTTGTAATGCACTGGGGGTCTTGGAATATAACTCACAAAGACTGGGGGTGGGGGCTCCTGCAGACAACTCCTTACAGCTTTCTAGGACAGGAGACACTTAACCCAATCTTAATGGACCCATAGTACTTGGCCGCTATAAAAATGGACCTGGGCAAAGGGAAATTAAGATCATTAAGTTATAAAATAGCTGATTCAGGGTACTAGTGTTATTTTATAAATCTAGCATAAAATTTCACTGCGGGTGAAATGCAGAGAAATTAGGTAAAAAAAAAAAAGCAGGATCAAATAAGAAAAAGTATTAAATGACATGTTAAGAAGTGTAAACTTGGTCTCGTATGGCTGAAAGATGGGGAAATTTTTAGACATCAGAAAGAAATAATCAAGTATAGACTTAAAATTTAATATGTGAAGAATGGATGGAATTAGTGCCCCTCCGTAGACTCTTCAATTCAAGAAGGCAGAGCCAAGTAGTTGAAAGATTAGACCTGGATCCCAACTGCCTGGATTGCTCATCTTCAAGCTAATCTTTAGTAAATTAACTTCTCAGTATTTAAACTTCCGTGTCTTTATAGGTGTGCATCATTTATAGGGTTGCTAGAAGGATTACATAGTTATTATTTGAAGCTACTTGGAACAGTGTTTCACGTATCATAGGTGCTATACATGTGTTTGGTATATAAGCAAATATTAGCTGAACTCCTAACATGAGCCGGAGGTTGAGATATGCTGTAAATTGAAAAGGATCGAGAAGGATCCATGACAGAATTTACAGCACAGCAACATTCAAAGCTCTACTGAATGGCTTCCATTGGTTTTCTTTAATGCTTGTGAATTAAAATTACTTTCCTTTGGGGACTAGTACGGAGAATTTTATGATGCTAGGTACAACCATATTTTGCAATTGCAGCACCACTCACAGATACAGAGGTAATGGTAATAAAGCTTATGCCCCTGGTGCATCCCACTTCAGGACCATAAAAGGTTAAGACTCCTCAAACATAGCCCTCAAAGGAGAGCTATCTGCATTCTGCTTCAATTCAGACAGCTGTTGTGTTAATTTTACTTTATGCTTGTTCATGTCACTCATTCTGTTTAATAGATTTGTTTCTGATTTTAGTGTGCTAGAAAGTTCTTTGACAGCATGAGCAATAAAAAATCTTCACTCTTATTTTTTCTTTCAAATTAAAATTTTCCACATCAAATTCCAAAATGCTATCAGTAACCCTTTGAGATATATCTAGACCTTTAACTTACTGAGCTAACATACTCTATCCCAAATTATCATTTAAGAATCAGAAACTGGGATACAGACAGAATATTAAACTAGATATTAAAAAATTCACACATTGTTCTTCATAACTGTAAAGAATCACTTTCCACAGAACAAGTTTCAGGAATTAATCCCAAGCAGTATTGGCCTATGCAGCACTATGACCCTGGTTCATGAACAGGCTGTATCCAATGTTGATGCTGACATCAGAGAGGGGTCCTAGAGGCTCTTCCTTCTAGAAAGCACAAGGAAATGGATCTTAAAGATGAAATGAAAAGGAAAAAGTAATAAGAGTTTAGCTTGTTTTGCTTTTAAACCCTACAATCTCAGAATCTAGCATGGTGTTTATGTGAGGGGATTCAACAATTATTTCTGGAATGAATAAATAGTGGCCAGTGTGTGTTGGCTTTTTTCCCTAAAGTTATATTTTCTTGTAGCAGAACAAAACCACTCACTCTTCTTTGCTCTTTAATAAATAAGTTTCAAAAGCATCCTGTTATAAACTATATTGCAAGACATTTTCCCCCCTAAAATGCATTTTTATTGAAGATCATCGGTCACTTTTCTGCTTACTCTCAGAGCATAGTGAGATCTTCCTATAATTTATCCTTAAGAATAGCTAGTGTAATGTGCAAACGCAGAGATTTCACTATGTACTCTAACTTCCAAATCATTTTTTAAAATATTAAGTAAAGCTAGTTCCCAGGATCATCTCCTGGAGAATCCATTAGGAGCCTGTTTTTCTTATTCCGTTTCACTTTGAAATATTTTAAAGTACTTTTTTCTTACAAGTACATTTGATAATTAAGTTAAATGTCTTATATCCAAGTGGTGGAAATCTGACAGGAAAAGAGTAGGGAAAATATATCATTGCTTTTGTCTCAATTTTTCTCTAATTTTTTCTTCTAAACAAAATAGGCATTTAAAAATATACAACAAAGACTTGGAGAAAGCATGATCAAAATATGATTAGAGATCATGTCTGGATAATAAAATACTTTCTTCCTCAGTTCAAGATTTGCTATATCTAAATGTATAACTGCTTTTTTAAACCAATACAGCTTTCAGGAATTACTAATGAATGGTAACAATGATTTATTAAACCATATTATTTAGAATCACTATATACAGTCTGAGAAACAAGAAAACATCCAAATAGAAGGAAAAATATTTCTATAATTGAAGGGAGTATAAATGAGTGTTTAGGAGCTAAGAATGTGAATTAGCCACAAGTATTTGTCAGTGAAGGAATATTATAGCCCCTACTTGGCTACCTAAAAGACCTAAAGAAGCATAACCAGACAGTGAGATGACATATTTTGCTGAGAAAGAAACTCAGAGCTGAAAAAAACACAACCACAAAATAAGAAGTTTCAGAGATTGAGTCTAAATTATAAACAATTAAGGAAAAACAAATACTTTTCTAAAAGAAAAATCCTTTAAAATTAAAGTTCTTTCAGTACAAAACATTTCAAGAGTTAGAGATCATCTGTTGCACCCAGTTCTTTCTATATTTGCCTTTATAGTGTACTTACATCATAAAAGCGTTATACTTATTGGATTGCATCTTTGGTACATGATAGATGAATCATACTTTTGTACAAAAGATTTTTGATCTTTCAAATTCAACCTATTCAGACAGTGGGTACTTTTAAATGAGTTAATTAGATATTAAATTATGACACTACATGAGCAATGGAAATACTGACAATTAATACTGACTACTTACCTGCTTACTTCCGATAGCACAAACCCACTGAACTCTGTTTTTGCAAGTTGTCTAGATACTACCAATACACTTTACCTTTGACTTACAATATTTTGCTCAAAAATATCTTAACTTGCCAACTGATTATTTTTTCCTTTTTATTTTAAGATAGTAAATCATTGTTTCACATGAATTTCTCTCAAAATACATTGAGAGTTTAAATAAGGTATGCATTGAACTTGTAGCTTAATGTAATTTTATGGTCTCTAACCCTATTTATTTGAAAATATTAAAATATATTTATTACAAAGTAAACAAGGTTATACTTTTAAACTATGGCTTTCAACAATAAGGATATTTAAAAATGTTTCTATATGTTCTTTATCCATTTAATGTTTTCATTGAGGAACAACATAGGACACTATCATAAATTTAATTTCATTCAGGAGAAATCATCCTTCTACTCATCCTACTCACTTTGTCAATAAAATATGCTTTCAAAGAATTAAGTACAAATACTAAATAAAAGAAATCCTTTCATTGAAAATAATTATAATGGACTTTGGTCTTTCCATTTCCTATTAGATCCAGCAATTCAGCAATGATTTTATACAGCAATGGTGAGGACTTTGTTTGGGACCACACCTACATTACAAGAAACACAGTTATCCTTTGGTATGTCTTTGTCACTTTTGCTGCACAGTATAGTAAATCTGATTTCTTCTAGCTGGCATTAGTGCTTATTGAAAACTTTAAAATGTTTAGCATATGCTCATACCAATAATTTGCATGGATATCACTATTAGCCTAAGTGAAATATTTTTTTAAAAGATTCACTTTAGCCAGATTAATATACTGAGGGATAAAAGAGACTAGTGAGCCTACACCATTATATGAAACCAATATTGGATAATATTATTTGTTGGCCTGTGTTCACGGTCTGAACAGATCTTGGTTACACAAACTTTGAAAGCTACAGGTTCTGCTGAATTTTTCCAGGCTCTGATCATACATCTTTAGCTCTTACCAGAATGATTGCAAACACTCAATGTTAAAACCTAATAAATAAGCAGATGTCATACACAGTTTTTCAATCTAACACTCCTCTAGATGAAGAAAAAGATTAGAGCGACTGCTTTCCATTGCTGTTTGGAAATCACATGAGCTGAAGTATTGCCTTGTAACAATAGGTCATTGTTTGGAAATCTTTTAAAAGTCATCATTTTAGTGATAATGGAGTACTCAGGGATATTGAGAGGGATTCAGAACTGAAAAACTCAGAGTCTATCAAGTCATTTCTGATTCTCACAGTCTTCCTCAATCTTGCTATTATCCTCTTCATTTCTATTATACAAATACCTACTGTTTTACTTAATAATCTTTTTTTCAAATAAGACTCAACATTGTTAGGACTTTAGCAATCAAAGAAGATTAAGAAAAGGAGACTTTAAAATTATGCAAACAATCCCATTTCTCCAAGTGTCAAAAGCTTGTGAATTGTCTAACTATGAATTCACTTTGCAAGGAAGTTTGTTCAGCTAGCTCAACTATTGGGTGCAGCTTGCTACATTTAGTACTGTCTAGTTCTTAGGGGTAGGGGACATCTACTTCAAGAGATAAACCACTGTAAATCCCAAACAATTCATGTGTTGGCAAATACAAGCACTTGAAAGATAAACCTATAGATGGAGAAGCTGATAAAGGAAAGTTGGGATTGGAAAATGCTTTGAATGCTCTATTTTATTGTGAAACTTACTTTGTACTGAAAATTTTGAACATGAAAATGCCGAAACAAACCTCACTATTGATAACCAGCTACAATGCAGAGTGGAAGAGGGTTTCAAGCCTACATATCATAAGTTGCCTAAAACAAATATGACAAAGTATTAACAATCTTTAAACTTAATTGTGGTAAGTAGAGTTTATCATACTTTCTGTATTTTTATATTTTACTAATACTTTTAAATTAAAAACAACTTAAAATTGAGAGGCAGAACGAAATGTTCTTCCTTTAAGTGAGGGAGTGTCTTGGGCATGCCAAATCGAATCTAAGGTTGTAGGGATGGAAGTTTTGTTTTATTTTACTACTTAATCCACATGAGATGATAAGGAAAATCAAAAGTGAAAACTGAAATTAAAACTTTGCACTATGTTCTGATTTGTGCCAAAAGGAGTTTTGATTAAAAGGCAGTAGCAGCAGTCAGCCTAGGAACAGGTGATGAAAGGTGTCATTATAGGGAGTAAACAACCATGTACTCAGCATTTTGTTCATGCCATTTTCTGTCCTAGAAAGTGCAAATCTATTAACTCCTTTATTATTCTATACTCTATCCTCGACTATAACCACATAGGATAGTAATCACTATTCTGCAAGGATAACTTTGCCTGAGTTCACACATGCTAGTCTAGCTGGGTTCTAAGTCCTAAAGACTCAGGTCCTGCAGATCATGGCCTATATAATGCTATATTCCTCCAAAAATACAGGATTGGAACTATACCACCCAAGTATATGCAAGTGCAACAGTATGATATTGATTCACTTAAAATATTTATATAATTGTGTTGTCCAGTATAGTCTTTTTTAAATTAAGTTTAAATAAAAGTAGCAAAAGTTAAATGTAAAATTCACTTCCTCAGTCACATTGCTCATATTTCTGATCAGCCATATCTGTCCAATGGCTACCATATTGGACAGCATAGATAAAGAACATTTTCATTATTATAGAAAGTTCTCAGTCTTTCCTATTCTAGAATATAAGGATTTTTAAAGCATGGTTCCCCAGTTGAGCAAAAAAATCTTTGAATTCATTTGAATGACTATTTTTCTCAAAGATGATAGTTTTTACCATTCTAAATAAAAAGTATACTTAGGACACTGGAGCTTATTTCTAATGATTGCTATCAAGAGTTGCTTCTAAACTGTGACAAAAAATGGACAGCTTACGACAGGAAGACTGGATTTTGAAGTACAGACACAATCTGGATCTGGCTGGGATTTAGAGCTTAGACAGGGCATAGTACCAGCATTCTGCTGTAATGTACTATACAATCTCAAAGGGTCTCAGTTTTTCTTTCATCATCTTATTTATGGTTGGCATATAATAATTACACATATTTTGGGTACAATGTGACATATCAACACAGTACACATACTATAATGATCTAATCAGAATAATTAGCATAACTGCCACCACAACCATTTATATTTCTTTGTGCAAAGAACATTCAAATTCCTTCTAGTATTGTCAAATATACTAGACCTATTCTACTCTGCAATAGGACATCAAAACTTATTCCTCCTAACTAAAAGTAACTTTGTGCTGGTTGGCTAGTTTCTCCTCATTCTTTCTTCACCTCTGCCCTCCTCAGCCTTTGGTAGACACTATTCTACTCTCAGTTTGTTTAGATTTCATAATGAGTGAGATCATACAGTATTTGTTTTCCTGTATCTGCTTTATTTCACTTAACATGATGTCCTCTAGTTCCATCCATGTGGCCACAAATGAGGGCCCTAGATGGTATCATGTAAAATGATACAATCTGGCTCTTAATTTCTAAGATCTTATTCTGTTGAAACATCTAAAAATCAACAACCACAGAAACCACATTCCTCACTTCCTTCCACTCCAAATTCACTGTTAGTGCTTTTAAAGAGAGGTTAAGCATTCACTGCACTCTAGAAATAAAAATTTCTAGGCATTCTCTTATGATCTACCAGTCTTTAAGCCTTATAAACTGCATTTGCTTGGTCTCATTTATTTTCTCAAGCTTTCTTAATAATTCCTCTTGATTTGGCCAGTCATCTTCAAAAATTAAATAGTCCTTTTTAAGTCATTTCTTAAACTTTACCATAAGCAAAGGGCCTCTAAGGTTAGAGCTAATTCTACTGGAGTTTACTCTTGATATCTTTGCCCACTATCCCAAAAAGCAAATTATTAGAGCTAAAACTTTGCCTCTGCATGTTTCAGATTCAAAATAGAAAAGAAAAAGAAAAAAAGAGGAGAGCCTATATAAGGTTTTAAAATAACTATTCTATAATTATTGGTAGATCTCAATGGATTTAGTACATCACTAATTATACTGCATTACTGTCAAATGAATTCTTTTAGCATGATTAATGTTATTATGCCAAATCCCAAATTAATTCACAATGAGTATCTTAAAGTCTCAGCAATGCTTTAAAAGGAGGGGAAGAAAAGATGACAAATTAACCTGGGCCATTATAGTGAAATACAGAGAGGTTTGCTATCTAAGCACTTCAGATATATTGCTAGAATTAACCTATATATTTATGAAGCACCCTTCTGATCTTAGTTCAGTTTCACAGTAGATTTCCCAGCTGGGAAAATAACATGCTAATGAATAGCTCAAATACCCAGGCTTTTGACCTTTTAGCCTTGTCTGAACATTTCTATTGTTTCTATGTCTTTTGTTATAACCTGCCGCAAGTCATCATTTTGGAAGTCAGTGGGATATAAATAAAGGATCCAAGAACAAAGGAAAAATATAATCTCTTTGTCAGTTACAGTTTTTAGATTCATAATTATTAAATCATTTCTCTGATAAATTCAGTCTTCTCCAGTCATCCCAGGATTTGACTATCCCTGGCCAAACTGAATAAGACCCTAAATAAAGGTCTACAACCCTGAGGAACCCTCTTCTTTCAGAGGGAAATGCTCAGCCAGCTGAATTTCTCCTTTTGAAATTCAAAGCTCTGTATTTCACACTCAAATTTCAAATCCTCTGCCAGGAGGTTCCTTTGCCTCTAAGAACTGAGCTGACCCATCCTCTACACATCTCTTCTTTTCACATCTCAGAAGAAGTATAATTTACTAGTTAAGAGAGATTTGAGCGTGGCCTTGTTTGCTGTGTATCTGACCTCTTTAAATCTGTGTGTGACTTTGGACAAGATATACAACATTTGTCAAAGTCAGTTTTATCATCTGTAAAAGGAAAATAATAAATGCACCTTTAGATGCCTACAGCATAGTACTTACTGTTGGAAGGGTTTCATTTGGGGTCATCACAGTGCCTGAAGAAGTACACAATACACATTAGCTCTTGTTAACATAAACTCACTGAAGATGAAGGAGATGGTCAGTGGTAAAACCGTAACATCCCCAAGCAGCAGCCGCGGCTCCCCCTCCTGTGGACTCCTGCATGCCAGACATTGTGCTAATTTTCTGGCAAACATATCATTTCCATTTCCCAGTTTTACACAGTTGGCAGTGGCAGCACCAGGATTTCTGTCAAGTTGTGGAATTCTCCAGTCTATGTTTTAACCTCTGACACTAGCAGTATTTTATAGAACATTCTCCTCTACAAGGAAAGCAATGGTGTCCACACTCTATGTATGAGGAAATGACACCTTACCAAAATAAACTTGTCTTAGTTCACAGGATCCTATCATGCAGAGTTAAAGACTTGACAGCATCTCTGACCCTAGTCACAAAAGTCACAAGACAGGACTGTCTGGCAAAGTCTAGAAGGAAAAACTATTATTTTGGACATCAAATATGAAATCTCTAAGTCAGTGAGTGCATGAATCTCTTAATCTCACTATCAAAGCATCTGAATGTATCCCTTCTTAGAGCTGTTGCATCACCTAAGAACTACTGCTACATTGTTAACTAAACTATACTATTTTTACTTCTTAGGTCCACAAATATTTCAGGAAATCTCAACAAATGGAAAGGGCAATGTTAATGAACATAAACCTTATCACCCACAGAAAATCACTTGTAACTTTCTGTATAGAATGTCTAAGTGGTAATGGTGTGAGGATGAACGGGCTGGGGGTCACTGAAAATGAGAGGACTAGAGTACCTTCCATGAGAGAATGACAAGGCTGGGATAGACCATGTGGTGAGAGATGAGGGGCCCCAGAGATTGGAAAGCCAGCAGCACAGCTTATTTATAGATTATGTGCTAGAGCAAGGAAGGAAGAGGTTCAAAGCCTGATCTGCATAGCAGGGCAGAAGTTCATTAGTAAATCTAGTGCATATGGACAGCAGGATGAGGAATGATGCCCTGATGCAAGGTTGTGGGTATGCTTTACTTTGAGGGAGAGCTGATCTGATATGACACTGGAAGGAAACAAGGAAGAATAATACAATCTTCCAGCATCACCAACATTAGAGAGCAAAGTAACACAGAACAGTTTATTTCACTGGGGTAAACACATACATATACAGACCTTTTTATCAGTTTTTCACTGAATAGAATAAAAGGATGCATCATAGTGATGAAAATAGTAAGAACTCAATTCTCAGTATGTATATGGCATGCAATAATGAGCCATTTTAAAGTAGAAGTGAAACTTATTGGTAGATGAGCTCTATTCGTAAAGTATCTGATCCACTTAAGAGTTTTAAAAGCTCAGAATTATCTTTCACATACACTATTGGAAGATTTTACTTAAAAATCTGGATTTACTTCTTTGCCAAAAATAAAAAATCTGGCAACACTGGCAGTATTTCACTGCAGGAGTGGTAACTGCTCCCTCCAAAATAGGCAGGAGCCACCTCGATCTGTTTTCCTCGCTTGGGTTTGGCAGTCATGTACACTTTGACCTAATGGTATGCTGACTATAGCAGGAGGGAATCCAAAGCCAGTGGAGAGGAAGTGATCCCATGGAAAGTTTAAGAAAGTTAATTAAGAGCAAACCGGACTCTGAGGGGCTAGGAGATACAGCAACATAAGTGCCTGCCTAGCAAATGCAAGGTCTTGAGTTCAATTTCTGGAACTAAAAAAAGAGGGACTTTGATTTGCCACTCAAATCATATTATCTAAGCAGAACTGCCTCACTTGGCTTCTGACTGGGGATGTTGTAAAAGCTCAGCACCCAGGTAGATGACAACTGACAAGGATGGTCCAGACTAAAGGTAACTGAACCAACAAGTTGGTTCTTTACAGGAGTTTATGACTTGTAGAGCTAAAAGAGAGAATGGAAATGATCATGGCATAACCAGAAATAGAATCCACTAAATGTAGAGCACAGAAAACAGAGTTCCAGTCTACCACAACTGCCAGCTAGTGCTCTGACCTTGTGCAAGGTCATAGCATTTTCTCCTTAGTTTTTATCTGGAAAATGAGAACTGAAGTAAACTGATAAAATTTCCAATTTTAAACTAATTTTTAAATTCCTAAAATTAACAGCTAAAAGTAGAATATTTAAAAGACATTCACAACCAGAAGTGATAATGGGTATGGAAAACACTACCATTTTTGATACAATATTGAGATTTATTGATTCAGAGTTTTCTAATTTTGAATCTGTGATTAACCTTTTTGGGTTAGCTGTGATATTACATTCCCATTGTATATTAAGAAAATATTTGCTCTCTCAATTAATAGGATCAATGGGACATTGACCCTAATTGAGGGCAGAAAGTGGACCAGTTTTAAGGACTTCACCACATTCTTGATTTGCATACAAATGATGCTTCTAAACTGCCAAATTAAAAGAAGTCCCAGCAGGACCCCTTCATGAAAACACTTGGTTAACAGCTAGTTCACATTGTTAGTGTTATTGAAAAGTAATGTAATTGCTTTTTATTTTCAAATAATCTTAAATTCAGTCTCTTCAGTTCATTTGCTTAACATTCTTATAACTTTTGTAAACAAAGTGAATTCTTAACCTCCTCTTCATACCTAGCCATCCCCCAAAATGTTTTAACAATATCCAGCCATTTTTGTTAGCTAGGAATTTCCTCTCCCTTTGTATCAACCCAAAATTATACTAGAGAAGGCCAGAAACACAAGTATATCAGTATCTAGGTTATCATTAAAAAAGCATATTAAATAAAATCCACATGATTTATGCTGTAGATATAAAGATTTCAGGCTCTCTGTTAGCAACTGGGAACTTCTCTTTCATTCGCGATTGGATCCAAGCTGAGTAGCACCACAGGAAGCTGCAGATGTTCAGAGGGATAGGAAGCCGCTAAAACCAGCTTTTCCAAAGTCTGCTGAGAAGAAATAAAGGCATGATGGCAAAGAGAAGGGCAGAATAAAATTAGAAGTCAGTTAAGGAATGAGCAAAGCATACCACTCTAAGCCCTTTATGCAATGACATCCCCACAGCCCAGTACCAACTCTGGGGAATAAATGCATTTATTCAAGGGCTAAGAACTTGGAGCCAAAAGGAAATGACGAAATTATAGCAATCCCCCTCCATCATCATTATCACAGTAATAAGGGTTGACATTTATTAAGTTCTCAGTGTGTGAAATGCTGTGCTAAGTACTGTTTATCTCACTCAATTTTCTTAGCATTAGTATGAGGTACATACTATTACTGCTATTTTATAGAAGAGTAAAATAAATCACAGAGAGGTTAAGTAAGTGCATAGTCACAGAGTAAAGATGAAGGAATTTATACACTAAATTTGATACTTTTAGCTTCAAAACTATATCACTTTAAAATGAATCTAATTTTGAGTTCCCAGGCTGTTTTTAACAGTTTTGAGATATTAACATAGCACAACATTCACCTGGTTTTCCTGTACAATTCAAGATGTGCAACAAAATTACCTACTTATATAACCATGCCCTTTCTAACTTTGGAACATTTCCACCATTCCAGTGACCCCTCTTCTTGTTCATGTGTAATCAAATCCTTTTTTCTTCCAGGCAGCTATTTACCTACTTTCTAACTATAGATTTGTATTTTCCAAATATTTTATAAAATAAAAAATTACCATATGGAGTCTTTTGCTATCTGGTCTGCTTCAGTTAGTGATATATTCCTGATATTTGATTAGGTCAGAACATGTATTTGTAGTTTCTTCTTTGTTACTATTGAATAATGTCCTATTGTATGGATGTATCACATTTCATTCAGTCACTCATCAATGATGAAAATTTGCAATGGTTCCATTTAAAAAAAAAAAACAGAATAAAGCCGTTCTAAACATTCACTTTTGAGACCGTGTGGATATGTGTCATTCCCTTGCATAGTATCACACGCATGGTCTAGATAGGTTACCTGGTAACCTTATATTTAACTTTTATGAAAACCTGTAAACTATTTCCCAAAGTAACTATCCAGTTTTACTTCTTACCAATGACTTCTGTAGATTACAGATTCTTCACATCCTTGACAACATCTGCTTTGTCTTATTGATTATAACCATCTTTGTGGGTAAGAATTATGATTTTTTCCTAAAGACCACAGACATCGACTATATTTTCATGTGCTTATGTTTTCAGTAATGAAGCCACTATTTAATTAAACTGTCTCACTTCTGAGTTGTGAGTTGCTTCATATATTCTAAGTACAAATCTTTAATCAAATATTTGATTTAGAAATATTTTCTCCATGTCTGTTTTTTTTAAAAAAGGATTTTGTTTTGTTTTAAAGGCAAAGTCTTAAGTTTCACTTAGTTGATACATTCATTTTTTTCTTCTCTAAGTATACTTTTGGTGTACATATAAAACTTTTGGTAAACACAAGATAATCAGTATTTTTTACCTTTTATTTTCCTTTGTAAGTCATATATTTTTAGCTTTTAGATTTGTGAATCATTTTGAATTTTTATGTATGATACAGAGTAACAATCTAATGTATTCCTACTAGAGTACCAGACTTTACAAATAATTTCATGTCCTCCAAAGGCCTTAACACTTTCAAAATCAATAAAAGATGAAAAAATTATACAACTCCCTCCTCTACTACAAGTGTTAACATTTGCTGTATTCACTTCACTATCTACCTACCCATCTACCCAGGCAACAATTAGTTCTTATTTTTTGATGCATTTCAAAACAAAGTGTTTGCTATTACAGTTCAATGTTGTTTTTTATTTTATTTTACTTAAATGTTTACTTCTACATATAATGAAATACACAAATTTTATGTATGCCATGTTATGTCTTCAAAAAATTCACACTCTGCATTAGTCAAAATCCTATCAAGATATAATGCATACTTATTCCCACAAAAATTATCCTTATGCCCCATTCCCAGTCAATTCCATAATTGCTACACTAATTTTTTCATAAATTAGTTCTCTTGAATTTCATAAAATCTTGATAAAATAGCTATGTCACATGCACATTTTGTGTTAAACTTCTTTCACTAAGCAAATATTGGATGGATGGACTTCACTGTGTAGATATACTGCATTCTCCTATAGATAGACACCTGGTTGTTTCTCTCTGGAGGTTATAAAAAAAACTTACTATAAATCCTCTTATAGATGTTCTTTGGGACAGGAAACACATCAGGATAAGGTAGCTAGATCAGAGATGTGTATTAGATTTTATATGATACTGCAAAACTCTTCTAAATAGTTGTACCATTTTACATTTCTATCAGCAACATAGATTTCCAGCTGATCTATGTCACTGTCAATATATTTTCTGAGAAATACTATTCTTTGTGTTTTACTCATCCAATTATCAGCTATCAAGAGTGTCATAAAGGGTAAAAGAAGTCCTATAATATATCCAGAAGGACTACATAATAACCAATCCAAGATTCCATTCTACAAATAGAGATGACTAGACCATCTCCTCAGAGGAATACCAAGATATGGCAGAAGGAGCCCTGGAACAAGACATCAAGAGGCACGAACCATATTAGTTGTGTTCTGCTGTCTCTCCTTGGAATCTTAGAAAAATCAAGTGCAGAATGAAAAGTTGTTTCCACGATTCTTCTCCCTTTCTCTTCTTTCTACTTATCACTTGACTGGACAGTATTATACTATTTTCTAAGTCATAAGGAGGGCTTTCCATTGTTATTGTGTCCAACTACTTTCTGTGAAAGACTTATTTTTAGGCTCAGATAAAAACACAGACATATCTGTTTGTTATGGTTTGAGTTGGGATGGTCTCCAAAGCTTCATACAGTCATGAAGGCGAGTGTCTAGACTTTGTGAATGACTCATGACCCAACACTGGGATTGTCATTGTGAATGCAACACCCAAGTGAGTGTGCCCTCTATATCATATAAGGGACTAAAAGAGTCTTCTCTCCATAATCCTCTCTTTTTGCTCTTGTTGCTTGTGCTGTTTTCCACCACCATGAATTGTTGCCCTCTGTCACTCTGCCTTGGAGCCAGCTGACTATGGACTGAAACCTCCACAAACTGTGAGCTAAATAAACTTCTCTTTCCCTAATTTAGGGTGTCAGATATTTTGCCCTAGCAATGAGAGAAAAGTAATCAAGACACTGTTCATGCTATTCTTACACTGAAATAAACCATCACTGACAGGTTTTTATTAATTCTTGTCCATGGGAGTCAACAAACCTCCTTAAAGCTTCTGGAAATTTTCTATTTATGGAATACTCTGTATTGATTCACTGAGGCCTTTCATGGAGCTGTTTTCCTGCAAAGTCCTCCTCTGAACCTGCTAGTCTTTAGCTTCTCCCTGGGTGCATCAAGGCTTCTTTTTCTAGCTTTCTTACTTGGCTCTAAGAACACAATTCCTTCTCCTGAGAAGCAGCTCTGCAGACTGGTCACTCAGTCTAATTCTTTACATCCTTAACTATATTTGCATAGACCCAAAGGTCAACACATTAGCATTTATAGAAAAAAGCTATTTAGCGAATCCACTATGGCTTCAGAACTATGTAAGGTAATCTATTGAAAGAAACCCAAAATCACAGCAACAATGCTGTGGGCAAATATATCAGTCAAATCTAAATGTGTTGTATCCTTTCCAAGGGCTCAAAAAGCTTATTCAAGGAAGAAAACTTCAATATTTCTCTCTAGTTGGAAATGGCTTCAACAGATTAAGAATAATTTACTAGCAATTTAGAAACATAGCCTTTAGTCTATAGCTGTCCCATCCAGTATGATAGCCACTAGTCACATATGGCTGTTGAACAGTAGAGATGCGGCTTCTCAGATGTGAAGTGCACTCAGAATTTTAAAGATGTACTACAAAGTAACTTTTAATACTGACTAGTTGTTAAAATATTTGCAGTAGAGTAAATTAATGAAATGATTAAAATTAGTTTCACCCATGTCTATACTTTGCTCAATGCAATTACTAGAAAAAGTTAAACTATATATTTGACTTACATCACATTTCTTCTAAACAGCATGTGTCTATGATGTTTTAAAAGAATGTGTTTGAGAATTGTTTGTTCTTATTTGGAGCTTAGCATCTCCCATCTAAAATTAATACAACTACTGTTTCAGAAATGCCTTTCAAAAAAAGTGTAGTTCTATTCCTTCTTGTATAGCTTCAAATAGTCACTTCTATCTTTCAATCCAGCTTTCTAAATCCAAATAACTGGAATTTATCTCTATAATGCTAAAAATAGCACCTGGCTCCACCATGCAAAGCCAAGTATTACAACCACTTTAGGATGAAGAGCAATCTGCTGTTAAGTATCAGAGCAGATTGGAATGAAGTGTATTTGCCACATGCACGTGGTTAAGACAGGTTAGTGTTATTTTTATTAGTACAGAGATCACCAAATCATTCTGGCTATTGTATTCTACACACATACTTAGCACAGGGTGTTAGATGTGCTAAATCTAGAGGGTTTGTCTTCTCCCAAGACCCATTTCACAAGACAGATGTTTCCTGTTCTGTCTCCAATAATCCTTCAAGATCCTCTACCTTCAAAAGCATTGGAGCTTCAGTGAGCATCACAGAAAAGCCCTGGGAAACAGTATTGGTCAAGAAACCTGAATATGTGTTGGTACCATGTCAGTAAGATTTGGGGAAAAATCATCTAAATATTGTGTGTTTTGGGTTTTCAAACTATTACTTATTGGGGCATACAGAGTAGAGTGGTAAAGGATTTAGATTGACTACACCTCAGATCCCTTCTAAAACTGAATAGCTACTGTTACAAACTATATGATTCCATGTATTATTGGAACTGCTTCAGCAACACCCTTATCTCTGGGGCTATAGGTACCCTACTAATTTTCCTGACATAGTGTTTCCATTGCATGGAAACAAAGACAAGGAACCTGATTTTAGAAAGAATACAGCTTTCCATTTTCTGATGTTCTCTTCAATATCCTTTATCAGAATGCAACTACTAGAAATCTTTTTGTGATAGAGATCTTTTATTTCCTAGGTTAGAATAATTCTAAAGTATTTAGTTTTATTCTTGAAGGTACTGTGAATGGCAGTTTTCCTAATTTCTTTCTTTGTGGATTCACTATACATGCACAAGAATGCTACTGAATTTTGTGTGTTGATCCTGGATAGGCAGAGTAATATTGTCAAAATGACCGTACTACCCAAAGATAGCTAGCTAGCTAGCTAGATGGATAGACTGACAGATAGGTTGAGACCCAAGTCAAAATACTACCAGCATTTCTCACGGAACTGGAAAAATCAACCCTAAAATACATGTGGAACCAGAAGAAACACAGAAACCCAGAATAGCAAAAGCAATCCTGGATAATAAGAGTGAAGCAGGAGACAATCCCAGACTTCAAGCTACATTACAGAGCTACAGTGATAAAAATAGCATGGTGGACTGAGGATACAGTTCAATGGCACAGCATCTGCCTGGCAAGTACAAGATCCTGAGTTCAATATTTGTGCTATATATATATATATATATATGTATATATATATTATATATTTATACTATATATATACCATATATATAGTATATATATAGTATATATTTGTATATATATACCATATATAGTATATATATATGGTATATATATACTATATACCAATAGTATATATAGTATATATATATATACTATTTATATACTATGTATAGTATATATACTACATAAATAGTATATATATACTATATATAGTATATATACTATATTTGTACTACATATATTTGTACTATATATATTATATATATTATATATATATATATATTATACTGGCACGTAAAAGAGACACTCTGATTAGTAGAACAAAATAAAAGATGCAGAACAACTCCAGGCACATCGAGCTATTTCATCTTTGACAAAGATACAAAAACATACTCTGGAGGAAAGATAGCCTGTTTTAACAAATGGTGCTGAGAAAACTAACTCTCCACAAGTAGAACATTAAATCTAGACCCATATCTCTCAATACATACTAAACTAAAATCAAAGATCTAAATATTAAAACAGAAAGAGTTAATCTGCTGGAAGACAGAACAGGGAAAACCATTGAAGATAAAGGTGTGAGTAAGGACTTTGTGAACAGAATCCCAACTGTACAAGATATAGCATTAAGAATTAATAGGATTGCATAAAGTTAAAAAGATTCTGCACAGCAAAAGTAACAAACCAACATCATGAAGAGACTACTCACAGAATAGGAAAACACTGTCAAGCTATTCCTCAAATAAAGTACTAATATCTAGAATATATAAAGAACTTTAAAAAAATTAGATCCCCACTCACATAAAAGACCAAATCAAAAAAAGGCAACTGAAATGAATAGAGACTCTTTAGAAGAAGTGCAAATGGGTAATACATGAAAAAATGTTCAGCATCTTTGGCTATTAAACAAATGCTAATAAAAACAACACTCAGATTCCATGTTACTCTGGAAAGAATGGTTATGATCACGAAATCAAACAAGAAATGCTAGAGGCTATGAGGGAAAAGAAACCCTTCTACACTGCTTGTAGGAATGTAAATTAGTACAATCACAATGGAGATCAGTATGGAGATTCCTCAAAAAACTAAAAATAGAGATTCCATTTTATGGAACTCTTGCTCTTTCAGGTATCTTCCCTAAAGAGTTAAAGACATCATATTATTGTGATAAATGAATACTCATGTTTATAGGAGCACAACTTCTTATGGCTAAATCTTGAAAGTATTCTGTATGTCCATCAACAGATGAATGCACAAAGAAAATGTACTCATATAAAATGCAGTATCACTCTGCCATAAACGGTAAATTTGAGTCATTTGTTAGAAAATGGATGCACTTTGAGATAGTAATGTTACATAAATCAGATACACAAGCTTAAATATCACATGGTTTCTCTTATATGAGAAACTCAAAATATAAAAAAGAGCAAAATAAAAGATAATAGTAAACAGGGAGGTAAATCTTTTGTGAAAGGAGACAGGGCCAAGAGATGGAGGATACAAGAGAGGGGAAGGAAAATGATTAATTAGAAAACAAAAATTATGATGTGTTAAGTATACATACAGAATGAATGTAATTATTATATACTGCAAAATGTACTAATATTTTTAAAATTAAAAAACAGTAGAGCTTAATTTCTAAAAATAATTGTTCCATTTCTAAGCCACAGTGATATAACCCAGAATGACAGTGGGTAGTGTTGGAGTACTGACTTAGAGCAAACATCCACTATTCTCTTATGTTACTTTCAGGTTTATTTTTAAATTCACAACTACTGACTTGACCATACATATTTCTGCATAAACGTTCAAAATATGGAACTGTACCTATGTCTATCACCATACACTAAAGTCAGAATAGATCACAGATCTAACTATTAAAACAGAGACACTAAATATAGTGGAAGAGAAAACAGAGAAAACTTGAAGACATAGGTGTAGGCAGAGACTTCATGAACAAAAACTAGATCATACAGGAAATGCAACAAAGAATCAACTGATGGGATCTCATCTTATTTAAAAAAGCTTCTGTACAACAGACAAAATCACCAACAAAGTAAAAAGACAAGCCACTGAGTTGGAAAAAATTACCCAACTGTTTCTCAGACAAAGGACTTATATGTAGAACATATAAAGAATTTTTAAAAATTCAGTCCCCCAACATGCAAAGACCCAATCCAAAACTGGGTATCAGAGATGAGTACACACTTCTCAGATGAAGAAATACAAATGGCAAATATATATGCATACACACTTCTCAGATGAAGAAATAAAAATGGCAAATATATATGCAAACATGCTCAACACCACTGGTCATTTGAGAGATGCAAATTAAAACAACACTGAGATTCTGTCTCCAGAAAACAGCTAGCATCAAGATATCAACCAGTAACAAATGCTGGTGGTGGAGGGTAGTTATGGAGAAAAAGGAACCCTTTTCCTCTGTTTGTAGGAGCGTAGAATGGTGCGACCACTGTGGTAATCAGTGTGGCTATTCCTTAAAAAACTAGGATTAACGTCCCATTCAATCCATGTATTCTCCTTCTAGGTATCTTCCCAGAAGAATTAGAAACATCATCCCACAGCAATATATGTGCATCCATGTTTATAGTAGCACGATTTTTAATAGCTAAATCTTGGAAACAACCCAAATGCCCATTAGCTAAGGAATGGATAAAAAAATGAGGGTTTTTAAAAAATACATAATGGAGTACTACTCAGCTATAAAGGAAGATAAACTTGAGACTTTTATAGGTAAATGGATGCAACTCCAAATCATACCCATAAGTGAAATAAATCAGATCCACATGTGTAAACATTATACTGGCTCATTAATGTGAGAATTTGAAAGAGTAAATAAGATCCAAAATGTATAACAAATATGTTAAATAGGGAAGAAATTGTTCAAAAGAAAAGAAAAACTGTGATGGCAGAAAATGGGAAAGAAGGGAATAGAAAAAAATACATAAATACACAAGATAATTAAGATAGTTACACAGTTTCTCTTAGTTCACTAATTCTTTTGGATTAGTACAGAGTACAGAGATCTTGTACTCTGAGTAACTACTATGAATATAACAATATGCAATGTATTAATTTTTGTTACTTTCCTACTAGGCTGTTTTTAAACTCTGTTTTATTGTCATTTTTACTTTTTTCTGTTTAAAATTTTTAAAATGGAACTATAAATGTCATGTCCATGACTAGCTTAAGTTTATGTTGACTACCAAACAAACTCTTATGTAGCACGTCTCCCTTAAGACATGTGATTTCATTTTAATTGAAGCACTTCCTGGCATATTCTTATGCCCTAATTGTGAGAGGCACAGTATCAAACTGATTTTTGTAAATAATATTTTATATAGGATTTAATTTCAACTCTGTTGTCATAGAAATAAATTAATATACAAATTCTTTCCAAAAGTTTCTTTCTCACTCTGCATTTGATTTGAGAGACATGTCATAGGTGTATTTCTAGTTTCCCAAAATAAGGAATCTCTAACCAAAAAAAAAAAAAAATAGAAAAGGAGAGGGATATATCACTACATATATATTTTGTATTCATACAGTTATCTTAAATTGAAGTAAAATCTAGAGGAAAACCATTAGACAAAGAATCACTTTGTTGCTTAAAATAATCATGGGAAAAAATAATCATGGATGGAGTTTTCTTTAAAACCCTGTATGGATAAATTTTCCTATCTTCTAAATTTCTTGCTATGGATAAGAAATATAATATTATTGTTTTTAAAACAATTCTTATGGAGACAGAAGCAGAAAGAGTGAAACCAAAAGCTGACTGTAGTTCAGCTTATCAGACTGTAGTTCTTACCTTATCTACAGATAAGTTACTTAAAACACTCATGGAATACTAACGGTAGAAGAAATGTCAGATGCACCTTAGTTTAATCATACTGAATCATTTTCCCTTGCCCTGAGGAGTGGCTTCTTCTATTTAAATCCTCCCAGAGATAGGAGTTCAATGCCCTGTGCCCTGGTTCTATTTTTATCCATTTCTATAATTATTAAAATATTCTCTTCATTAAGGCAGAACTGTGATTTTCTACAGCTCAGACCCATAGGTTTCCATCCTCCCCACAAGGCCATCCATATAAACTCAATTTATCTTATACCTGACAGACACTCAAACTTTTCAAGACACATCACAATAACTCCCACTTCCTGAGATTTTACTGTGTCCCAGGGACTAACATAAAGTATATTATTTAATTTATTCTTTTTACCAATACAGAGAAAGTGGGACATGAATCTTCTTTTACAGAATAACAAATAGCAATAACAAATGTCCCTACCTTGTGAAGATCCCGTAAGTAATAAACAGGATGAACAGGACAGGTATCCTTGTGTGCATGATGACAACACTGGAACTTGCAGCCACCACTGTCCTGCCACATCTCCTCTCCCCCCATCATCTCTCTCATTCTCAAATTTATAGCTGTGCTCTCTTTCTGCATGACGATAGTTAAGCACAGTGGGAGGCACAGAAAAGGCACTCAGGCGATACTGGTTTAATCAACACGAGCTTGAGTAAATGTTACTAAAAATCAGTTCTGAAGTCCCGTGTTCACCCTCTTTAGCATTGTGGAATGTCATCTTCTAGACTTGTTGGAGACTTGAACTTTTTGAAGCAACCACATGTACTCTGTTTTCACCAATCTTAAAAAATTCATGTCGTCTTACATCCATAGTGTCTTAACTCTTTTGGAAGGAATACCACAGAACCCTTTGAGAAGCTAATGGAAACTATGTACTTTTCCTAGGAAATGGTAACCCATAAGTTAAGCATTTTAACCCACAATTTGGTATCATCATAGACCCTCTGATGCTATCCATGGAAGAACCAGTATAGCCAAGTTTATTCAAATTTTCCAATGGTGTATGGTAACACTTTACAGCAAAATGTAGATTTATAAAAGTAAAAATTGGATGATTCAGACATGAAGTAACATCTATTGCAAATTATGGAGTGATTCTTTCTCCATCTTTCCCCAAATATCAGAAATTAGTTATTTCCAGAGTTTTCTTTCAGACGTGTCAGCTTATTCTAGGTTTAGCATTCCCAAAGTTGTTATTAAAAGTGTAGCATTCATTTTTTTGTGTTATCTTGGTAAAAAGCTCTTTTTTAGACAAATTATTTTACTGTACAATCAGACAAACTGAACAATCCTGTCAGTGGCACTTATAAGTCTATTTCTTCATTTCCTAAGAATTCTAATTCTCTTATACTGAGAATTACAGCAGTGAACAAAGCCAAATAGCTTTTCTCCAAGAGGGAAAATGGTTTTATCCTAGAGACACTTTTAATTATTAAGCAGTCCAACTTAATTCATCATTAGTACCCATAATGAAACACAATAAGGCAATTTAGTAGGAATGGAGCAGAGGTGCTATAAAATAAAATATAGAGTCATAACATTTATCACAGCTTGCCATAGAGAAATTTGTTCTGCTGGAAGCAGTAGTTTTAGATGTAAAACTTGAGCTGTTAAAGAACTTAATGTCAGTCCTGCAGCAGATCCTGGCTTGCTAGGCACATACCCAGTTCCTTTTCCTTCTAGGCACAGAGAATCCCAGCCTCTCATCTAGTAAGGTGTGACCATCAGACCTAGTACGAGCCAGCATAAAGGAACAGCATAAAGTAGGTAATTTGAGGGCCTCCACATAAAATTTTTCCCTGAAACTGTACATGGTCTTTTCTGTTTCTGGCTGGTTGAAATGGAGAAGACATTCCAAGTAGACTGAGACTATGCAATGAAAACTTAGCATTATAAAATGGAAGTAAACGGAGTCTCTAAATACACACTTGGAAAAGAGATTACCAGAGTACTCAAAATTGCACTGTTAGGTGAAAGACAAATTTTTGTTACACTAAGCCTGTAAGATTTGGGGAAGGTGTATCTATTATAGCAGCCAGAATTATTTTAGCTAATACAGGTCCTCTTTGAGGTAAAGATATCTCAAAGGTTATTATATCTACCTGTATACTACATTTATCATGTTATGTCTTCCAGTTATTCTTACGTTTACCTTTAAGTGAATTTCTGCTGAAGAGATTCATTAATGGAGGGCTGGAATAAAAAGACTAAGATACTTAAGTGTTACAGGGATTTGAAACAAGGGGAAAAACTACAAAATGCACCTGAAAGTCTCTGAAGGAGGCAGAAAAGCAAATGCAATTTAATATTTTTTTTCCAAAGTTCCTCTCCCTTGTTTCTAGTCTCAGGTAAAATCACTTTTCAATTTAAGATTCTTAATTAATTAAAATATTCTATTTCTTTTTCAAACAACAGAAACAAAGGAAGGACCTGAACTTGAGGCTCAAATCCTTTGAAAAAAATAAAATACAAAGACTCAGATTCTATGCTATGCAAATTAAATAAGCAAAAAAGCACATAACATATTGGAAGACTTGTTCTTTTTTTATAATAAACTCAGGCTAGAGAAATTTCAAGCATCCATTCTCACTTTTATGAGATGAAGGTTTCAGAAAGATATTTTACTGTGGAGAATACATATACACATAGACACATGCATATTAATTATTCAGTAATTACAGGCATGTATGCTAATATGTATTATTAAAATCCCATGTCCTGCAACAAGCACATGTTAAAAATGAGAGAGGACAGAACAAAAGTTAGTCAGGTAGAGCATTTAAAACGCAGGTACCTTGTATCCAGAACAAAACCCCTAATAAATAAAAATATCCATGCAGTTAACAGATAGAAAGAATCCTTAATTAATACAATTATGATATATGAAAGGATTTTAACTTACAAACAAAAAGAGTTGGGGGCAGCTTGATGGTAATAGGTGTAAGAAAAGCTTAAAGCTGAGTATTAGACATAAAATAAGACTACTAACATAATACATGCTTCCAAGATGGAACATCTAGCCATATAGACTTATAAAAAAAAATGTAAGAAAGAGGCTCCAGGGCTGGGGTTATAACTCAGCAGCATAAGTGCCTGGCTGGCAAGTGCAAGGTCCTGAGTTTGATTTCTGCAACAAAAGAAAAGAAAATGAAAAGGAAGGGGCACCATACACATAACTGCAGTCCCTTTACCTTGCCAACTGTGCAGTGAGCTTATGTAAATTAAGCATTAATGGGTAGGAAAAAGCAAAGATAACCCCCATGTTTTACTAACACCATTCCTCAACCAATTGTCTTAGTTACTTTTTACTCATTGCTGAGACAAAATACCTGATGCCCAAAGTTGGGAAAGGAAAGGTTTATTTCTTATAGTTTTGGAGGTTTCAGTCCATACTCAGTTGGCTCCAAGGCAGGGTGGCATGGCAGGGCTGCAGTTCATGGCAGCTGCAAACAGCAAAGCAGAAACTGGCAAGAGAAGAGACACGCCTTCTTCCTGCCATTACATCACATCCTGGCTCCACCCCCTAGGAGGGTGTAGCACTGACACCACCAATCCAAGCATTAGGCAATGAACCAATCACAAATGCACAACGCAGATACATGAGGCCTGGGGGCCACCAACATAAACCATGACATTCCACCCCTGGCCCCCAAAGACTCATGTACAACCTTTATACAAAAGACATTTAGTCCATCTCCAAGAGTTGCCAAAGTCCTAACATTTTCAGCATTGCTGAGAAGTCCAACTCCCAAGTCTCCTCCAATATCTATGGCAAAATCTTAACTGTAACCCCCTGTACAAGTGAAACAAGGTTAAACATTTCTAAAATGTAAAGGCACAAAATAAACATTATCATACCAAAAGTTACAAACGGGGGAATATAAAGCATTGGAAACAAAGCAAGTCCAACATCCAGCAGGGCGAACATTAAGTTCTAGTGTTCCATGCTCAGCATTTGAAGCAATCTGGTTGCAAGTTCCAAAAGGCTTGGGTGATTCCACCTCCATGGCACTTCCAGAGATTTCAGCTCCCACAGCTTCTCTCTTAAACCTTCTCTGGTCAGTTTTTGCAGCTTTCCTTGAATGATCCATGTTCTTGGCTTTTCCAAACTTCTGGGGTCTCCACTGCACCTTTGGCTTCACACTTACATCTTTACATATTGCCCTCTCAGGGGCACACTGCTTGGCCTCCCAGGCCCT
>PVJX010005485.1:0-43826 GCA_004027295.1 Dolichotis patagonum
GATATTTATAAATAAATGGACACGACTTGAGACCATTCTCTTAAGTGAAATAAACCAAATTCACAAGGGTAAATACCATATAATCTCCCTAATATGAGATTTGATAAGAGTATATAAAACTTTATGGTAAGCATGAGGCCCCATCTCATAGCTTCGAAGTCTTTCAAAGTTTTAAATCATCAGTTGGAATGGTGTTATCTTGTTTTGTTTGACTATATCATACATGATGATATGAACAGCTGTTTTGAAGAAAACATTATGACAGCTATAGCTGATTTAATATTATCCTTCTTAGAAGTCCTACCATGCTTTTTTTTTGTTCTATTGCCATTGGTTCTGTCTACCACATTTTGTCTCATTGGAATTTGAATATGTGTGATAGTTCAAACAAATTTTTTTCTTTTTTATCAAAAATGAGATATTATAATACTCATTGATCATTTTCTGTTATTCGGTTCAGAAGGCCCTGAAATTCTTTCACTATATGCATGACTTTATACTATTGTGTTATGTTTGATATTATTGTAATTGAAACTATGCTCAACTATAGCAGAGTCAGAGATATGGCGTTAGATACTGTTGATGTCCAGTTGACTTAATGTAAAGTACTGTGTTGCCTATTTTGTCCTCTTCTGATCTGCTCTGTACTACCCCCTTTTGTTTTATTCTCTTTTAAATAAAAAAAATTAAAAAAATAAAAAAATAATAAAAAACTGGAAGAGTAGTAAGATCCAAGATGTACAATGGATATTGTAATAGTGAATGGGAAATAAAGTGCTCAGAAGGAAAGAACAACTGGGATGGAGAAAGGAGAAATAGAATAAAAGTTAAGAAAAGAAAAGAAAAAAAAAGAAAAGAAAGAAAAGAAAAGAAAAGAAAAGAAAAGAAAAGATTATATGTACATAAATACACACATATAACTGTACATAAGTATATGTGTGCAAAATAGATAACTATGCTACTAATTTTCTGTTAGTTCATCAAAATGAACAGTTTGTGCTGTCATTGGTTGATTGTTTGATCATTTTTATGCCTAGATCTTGTAATTTCAAAACTACTTTTAAGATAACAACATGCAATGTATTAACTAGTGTTGATTTCTTACCGATTTTTTTTAGTTCTGTATTATTTCTATCTTTTTTTGTATTTTGCTTTTTTTAAAAATGAAAAAAGTTAGCTTGACTAAATGGAAAGCATGTGTCTAGTTTAAAAGTTCTTAGTTTTTATATGACATCACTTTTTGAAAAAGAATTTCTTTATGCAGTAGAAAAATAAGAGTTTAAATAAGAGTTTAAGTGTCTCACTGAAAATTTATCCTTTTGAAAATTATCCTTCAGAAAATGGTAAGTTTTCTCTCAGAAATGGAGGATTTGGCTTTGAGGATTAAATTCGAAGAATCTGGGAAATTCCAGAGGTGAAACTTTACACAAACAAAAGCATGGCTGCAGCCCAAGGAAGATCCTCCTTGACCAAAGAGATGAAAATCATTTTAAGGTGAAAAAAAGCCTCATTAGTTTTCATATGGATCTCTCTTATTAGAAATATTATACTAGTCCTCATTCCTCCACCTCTGATAACATTGTAGTAAAACAAGTATTCTTTGGAACATGTCTATTTAATCCAGAGAGACATATTTTAATATATAGCACTAAATCTGGGCATAACTAAGAATAATTGATTCATGGCTACTTGGAATTTTGATGAATGCTTGTGACATTTTAAAAAACTATCTGCTTGTAACCTTCTCCACTGAGAAAGAGGTAAAGATAGATTGTCCAAGGTTTACAGGACAATTAAAGATGTAATTTCAAACAGGGGTCACTAAAGACAAATGGTTCAGGGAATCCAATTAGAAAAAAAAAGATTTTCTCAGAGGTTATTAGTCACTAAAGGAATTTTTTTACAATTTGTGTGCTCTTGTAAAATATGTATAATATAAAATTACAGTTTTAAGTGTTTTTCTGTGTACAGTTCACAACATAGGTTGTACAACCACCATCACATACCATCTTCTAAAATTTTCCTCATTTCGACTGAAATTTTATATCCATTACAAAATAGCTCCCCATTCTCCAGTATCCCCAGCCCTGGTAACGTGATTCAACCTTCTGACTCCATAAATTCATTCATTCTAAATGCTTCATAAAAGTAGAAACATATCAGACTTTGTAGCTTTTTTTCTGGCTTATTTCACTTAACCAAATATGATCAGGCCTTCTTCCAGCTTTATCACATATCAAAAATTTAATACTTTTACTGCTGAATAATATTCTTCAGTGTGTGTGTGTGTGTGTGTGTGTGTGTGTGTGTGTGAGACTGTACTGTTTCATTTACAGACCAAAAATTTTGTTTAGCTTGACATAATCTCATTTGTCAATTTTTGCTTTTGTTGCCTGTGCTTTTCTAGTTATATATAAAATATATTCTTCCAGATCTATCTGTTGAGGTGCTCCCAGCATATTTGTTTACATTAGTGTCCATGTTTTCAATATTACATGTAAGTCCTTCATTATGTGTGCTGACTTTTGCATATGGTGAAAGGTAGAAGTCTAGTCTCTTCCTTATGCATATTAAAATGTAATTTTTCCAGCATCGTTTAATGAAAAGACCTTCCATTTTCTAATATTTATACTTGTTGCCTTTGTTAAAAATCAGCTGAGTATAAATATGTGGATTTATTTCTCCATTTTTTATTCTTTTTCACTGTACTTTATCCCTTTGTATGCCACAACAGTGCTGTTTTAGTTACTAGAACTCTGTTATCTATTTTCTAAGTTTTCTTTTTTTATTTTAAAGACAATAAAACAAAGCAAAGCAAAGCACAACAGAGCAAAGAAGAGTAGAGTAAAACAATGCGAATAAAACAGGATTTCAGAAAAACACAACAGGAAATCTACAGTGGATATTATAATGTCTCTTGTTTACTTCAAAATAGTTGTCCATACCTTCACACACAATAAGCTAATACAAATCAAAGCAGTATAAAAGCAATAAAAAAAGAATTAAAGCCTTAAGGGCTTTCAATACCAGACACTAGGAAATCAATAACGGCATCCATAACATCTCTTGTTTTCTGTAAAATAACTGTACATACCTTCATACTTGTTGAAATCAAATAATTGAAAACAGACTAAAACAAGTCAAAACCAAGAATAAAAGCATTATTGAACTTCAAAGCAAAAGGAAACCACCAGTGCTACCATAATATCTTGTTTTCTTCAGTGTAGTTTTTCTTACTATCACACATAATAAAATCAATTCTTGTAAACCCTTTAGATGCAATTTGAGGCATATATAAGCCTATACATATACATCTATACTTTCTGTATTAGAGGGAAAAGCAAAACAACAAATACATGATTATATCTAAGGGCCCAAACAATAACAATCTAGGCTTTCAAAACAAGGTGGTAGGAACATAACAGATTTTGTTGTTTTGCATAGTTATCTTCAAAAGTCTTACTCAAATTACCAGATATACTCATGAAAGTTGATCTAATCCTAAAGAAGTTAACTGTTTTGTTTCAAGAAATAATAGTTAGTAGCACAATCATCTTAATAATCTGAAGTGTATATATGTAAATTTATATCTTTTTTCTTTTCTCTTCCTTCTTTTCTCCTTTTCCTTGTCTAAGATATTTATTCCACTTTTAAGCAGTGTCTTACACTTTCACAGTACTTACTGAAGATTTTGTATCTTATTTACTCTTTCAGTTTCTTACACTAGGAAGACAGGACAGTATTTGCACATGTGAGTTGGATTTATTTCACTTACAAGTATAGTCTTAAGTTGCTTCCATTTACTTATAAAATCCTCAATGTGTTCTTTCTTAATAGCTGAGTAGTACTCCATTGTATAAAAATACCACATCTTTTTACCCATTCCTCACTTGATGGGCATTTGGGTTGTTTTTAAGATTTAGCTATTACAAATTGTGCTGCTATAGACATGGGTGCACATATATCACTGTGATCTGATGTTTTCATTTCTTCTGGGAATATGCCCAAAGGTGGAATAGCTGGGTCAAATAGGACTTCCAATATCAGCTTTGTGAGGAACCTCCAGACTGACCTCCACAGTGGTTGCATCAGTCTACACTCCCACCAACATTGCAGAAGAGTTTCTTTTTCCCCATAGCATCTCCAGGATTTGTTATTAGTGGTTTTCTTGATGCTGCCCATTCTTTCTGGAGTGAGATGGAATCTCAGTGTTGTTTTAATTTGTATTTCTCTAATGACAAATGATATTGAACATTCTTTCATGTATTTATTTTCCATTTGTATTTCTTCATGTGAGGAGTGTGTACTCATCTCAGATGCCTATTTTTGGATTGGGTATTTGAATTTCAGGGGCCTGATTTTTTAAATTATTTATGTTCTAGATATAAGTCCTTTGAGGAACAATTGACTAAGATTTTTTCCCAATACATGGGTTTTCTTTTCACTCTATTGGAGATTTCTTTTGACATGCAAAACTTTTTAATAATATGAGATCACAGTTGTTGATTCTGGGAAGTATTCCCTATGCAATGTGATGTTTATTTATAGATTCTGCTGACTCCTATGTCTTCAAGATTTCTACCTACTTCATCTTCCGGTAGTAGATTCAATGTTTCTCCTTTAATACTTAGATCTTTGATCTATTTTTACCTTAGTGCATGATGATAGGCATGTGTCTAGTTTAAATATTCAGGATATGGAAATCCAGTTTTTACAGCACCACTTATTAAAGAAGTTATCTTTCTTCCCATGAATGTGTTTGGCCCCTTTGTCAAAGATAAGGTAGCTGAGTGTATTTGTAGTTGTGGTTGTATCTTCTAATCTATTCCATTGATCTTCAGGTCTCTTTTTATTACAATACCATGCTGCTTTTAACCCTGTAACTTCATAGTATGACTTTAAGCCAGGGATTGTGATACCTCCTGCCTTGCCTTTGTTGCCAAGAATTGCCTTTGCTAATCTAGGTCTCTTCTGTTCCCAGATGAATTTTAGGAGTGATTTCTCTAGATCTATGAGGTATGTTAGTGGTATTTTTATTGGGATTGCATTGAATCTGTATAGTAATTTTGGGAGAATAGCCATTTTCATAATGTCTGTTCTTCCTATCCATGAACAGGGGATGTCTTTCCATTTTCCGAGGTCCTCTTCAATTTCCTTTTTCAGGGTATTATAATTTTCCCTGTATAGCTCTTTTACTTCTTTCGTGAGATTAATTCCTAAGTATTTCATTTTTTTGGATGCTAGTGTGAAGAGTGTGGCTTCTCCTACCTCTTTCAGTATTTTTGTTGCTAGTGTATAGGAATGCTATTGATTTTTGAGTATTGACTTTGTATCCAGCTACATTGCTGAATTTATTTATTATATCTAGGAGTTTTTAAATGGAGTTTTGGGGGTCTTCTATATAAAGTATCATGTCATCTGCAAATAATGATCATTTAACTTCCTCTTTTCCTATCTTTACTCCTTTTATTTCTCTCTCTTGTCTAATTGCTCTGGCTAGTATTTCCAGTACTATGTTGAACAGGAGCAGTGACAGGGGCATCCTTGTCTTGTGCCTGATTTTAAGGTAAAGGCTTTAAGTTTTTGGCCACTTAATATGATGCTGTCTGTTGGTTTGTTATAGATAGCCTTTACCATATTGAGATAAAGACCATCTATTCCAATTCTCTGTAAGGTTATCATGAATGAGTGTTGAACCTTATCAAAAGCTTTTTCTGCATGTATAAAGATGATCATGTGGTTCTTACTTTTGGCTCTATTGATATGGTGGATTACATTTATTGATTTATGTATGTTGAACCATCCCTGCATTCCTGGGATGAATCTCATTTGGTCAGAATTTATAATCTTCTTGATGATTTGCTGCATCCTGTTTGCTAATATTTTATTGAGAATTTTTGCATCTATGTTCATTAGGGAGATTGGCCTATAGTTCTCTTTTTTAGTTGGGTCTTTCTCGGGTTTTAGTACTAGAGTAATATGTGCTTCCAGGAATGACTTAGGAAGAATTGTTTCCCTTTCAATTTCATTGAAGAGTTTCAGGAGTGTCAGAATTAAGTCTTCTTTGTATTTCTTATAGAATTCTACAGTGAATCCATCTGGGCCTGGGCTCTTCTTTGTTGGCAAGGTCTTCATTACATTTTCAATTTCATTAATAGAAATTGGGTTATTCAGCAGTTTTACATCTTCCTGATCCAGCTTTGGTAGTTCATATGTATCTAGGAATTTGTCTATTTCTTCAGTGTTATCAAACCTATGAGAGTAGAGGTGTTCTAAATAGGTGTTGATGATCTTCTGTATTTCCACTGAGTCTGTAGTAATTTCACCTTTTTCATTCCTTATTGCATGAATTAGAGTTTTTTCTTTCCTTTTTTTAATAAGGTTGGCCAGTGGCTTATCAATTTTATTTATTTTTTCAAAGAACCAACTCTTTGATTCATTGATCCTTTGTACTGTTTTCTTAGACTCTATTGCATTAATTTCTGCTCTGATGTTTATAATTTGCTCCCTTCTTTTGGCTTTGGGCGTGGCTTGCTCTTCTTTTTCTAGGTGTTTGAGTTGTGGCATCAGGTTATTTATTTGTGTTCATTCTGTCTTCCTGATGTGGGGACTTAGTGCAATAAATTTTCCTCTGAGGACTAATTTCATTGCATCCCACAAATTCCGGTAAGTTGTGTTTGTATTTTTGTTTGCCTGTAGATATTGTTTAACTTCTTTAATTTCCTCTGTGACCCATTCATTGCTCAAGTGTATTACTCAGTTTCCATGCATTTGTGAGGTTTTTGCAGTTGCTTTTATCATTAATTTCTAATTTCATGGCACTATGATCCGATAGCATGCATGGGATAATTTCAATTGTTTTGCATTTACTTAAATATGTTCTGTGGGCTAGTATATGGTCTATTTTAGAGAATGTCCCATGTACTGCTGAGAAGAATGTATATTCTGATGTTGTTGGATAGAAAACTCTATATACATCTGTCAAATCCATTTGTTCACAGGTGTGATTCAGTTCTGTTATTTCTTTGCTGATTTTCTGCCTAGTTGATCTGTCCCTTTGTGTCAATGGCATGCTAAGGTCTTCTGTTATAATTGTGTTATTGCTTATTTGATTATTTATATCTGTTAATATTTGCTTTGTATAGCTGGGTGCTCTGGAATTTGGTGCATATATATTTAAGATTTTTATCTCTTCCTCTTGAAGTTTTCCCCTAAGTAGTATGTAGTGACCTTCTTTATCTCTTTGGATCATTCTTGGTTTAAAGTTCACATTGTCTGCAAACAGGATTGCTACTCCCATTTTTTTTGTTTTGCTTTGTTTTTGTTTTGTTTTGCTTTTTGGTTTTTGTTTTGTTTTGTTTTGTTTTGTTTTTTGGTTTCCTGTTGCATGAAGTATTGTTTTCCATCCTTTGACTTTCAGTCTATGGGTTTCATTTTGGGTAAGATGGGTTTCTTGTAGACAGCATATGGTTGGATGTTGTTTCTTGATCCATTCTGCCAGTCTGTTTCTTTTGATTGGTGAGTTGAGGCCATTTACATTATAGGTTATAACTGTTATATATTAGTTTATTGTTGACATGTTATCTTTCTGCTGCTATATCTTTACCTTTCCATTCTATTTCATTGTCTGCCTTGCTTGGTGGTTTTATCCTATGTGTATCTAGAATATCTTTCAGTATTCCTTGTAGGGTTGGTTTGGTGATCATGAAGTTTTTCAGCTGTTCTTTGTCATGGAAGTAACTTATCTCTCCATCCATTTTGAAGGACAGTTTTGCAGGGTATGTCAGTCTGGGTTGGAAGTGGCTTTCCTTTGGGATCTGAAATACTTTACTCCGTGCTCTTATTGACTTCATTGTCTGTGTTGAGAAGTCTGCTGTGATTCTGATAGGTTTTCTTTTATAGGTGATCTGTCTTTTCTCTCTAACAGCTTTTAGTATTCTGTTCTTATGGTGGATTTCTGGGATGGTGATTATTATGTGTATGGGTGTAGTTTTATTTTGGTTATGGCTATTTGGAGTTCTATATGCTTCACTAATCCAAATGTCAGTTTCCATTCTCATATTTGGGAAGTTTTTAGCTATTACTTCTGGAAATTTCCTCTTGATATCATTTGAGTTGTCCCCTTCTTTTTCATTTATCCCTATTAATCTTGTGTTATTTTTCTTTGCATCATCTTTCACGGTTGAATTATTATTTCCTGATTCTTTGTTATTTTTAAAAGATTTTTCTTTTCCTGTTCGCTAGCTGTAATCTTATCTTCGAGGTCTGAAATTCTATCTTCACTTTTGTTGAGGCAGTTTTCACAGCTTTCAGTAGAATTTTTGATTTCCTGTATATCTCTTTGAATCTGCTTTATGTATTCTGTTTGTTTCTTATAGTGTTCATTCAGGGATTCTATCTGTTTGCTTCATTCTTCTAATTTTTTAGCTGTGTCTTCACTAGATGTGTTCACTATTTCTTTCACTATTTTTATCATTTCTTCTTTTAACTGGGCAAGTATTTATAATTTGAATTTCTCCATAGCTTCCCCTCGTTGCTTCTTTATTTTAGTTGATATCATTTCAGTCATTTCAGGTGTATCACTTCTATTTTCTTCTATGTACATGACTCCCAGACTTTCTTGAGATGGGCTGGTGATTTGAGATTGCTTTTTGGTCTTTCCTTTTGTTGTTTTTCTTTATTTCCTTGGTTTGAGTGGTGTTCCAAAGCTTCCTCTGGGTGTGTGGTGAATGCCCTACTGCACCCTCTGCTACTGGAGCAGTCTCAGCTCCTCTGCAGGCACTTGGGTCCCTGGGGCAATCTCCACCCCTCTGCAGACTCTTGGCTCCCTTAATTGAGATGCAGAAGCTGGGCGTGGAGAATTGGGGCTAGGAGAACCCCTGGGGCAAAATCCCAATTATGTTATTTCTTTGCTGACTTTTTGTGTAGTTGATCTGTCTCTTTGTGTCAAAAGGGTGTTAATGTCTACCATTATAACTGCATAATTGTTTATTTGATTTTTGATTTCTATTAATATTTCTCTTACATAGCTAGGTGCTCCCATATTTGGTGAATATATATTTAGGACTGTTATCTTTTCCTTTTCAAGTTTTCCCCTAACTAGTATGTAGTGACCTTCATTATTTTTTTCTAATCATTCTTGGTTTGCAGTTCACATTGCCTGCAAACTATACAGCTATCCCTGCTTTTGGGGGTTCCTGTTGCATAAAGTATTGTTTTCCCTCCTTTGATTTTCAGTCTATGAATTTCTTTTTGGGTTAGATACCTTTCTTGTATACATCATATGGTTGGATGTTGTTTTTTGATCCATTCTGCAAGTCTGTTTCTTTTCATTGATGAATTGAGGCCATTTACATTAATGTTTATAACTGATATATATTGGCTCATTTTTGTCATGTTATCCTTCTGCTGTTGATTCTTTACTTTTCCCCTCTCTTTAATTGTCTGCCCTGCTTAGTGGCTTTTTTCTATTGATATTCTTGGAGTCTTAGTTATTTTTATGTCTGTCTAGAATATCTTTCAGTATTCTTTGCTGAATAATGGGTTAGGTTGGTTTGGTGGTCATGAGGTTCTTCAACTGTTCTTTGTCATGAAAATATCTTATTTCTCCATCAATTTTGAAGGACAGTTTTTCAGGGTGCATCCATCTGGGTTTGAAGTGGTTTTCCTTTAGGATTTGAAATGCTTCACTCCATGATTTTCTTGATTTCATTGCTTGTGTTGAGAAGTCTTCTGTGATTCTGATGGTCTTTCCCTTATAGGTAATCTCTCTTTTTTCTAACATTTTTAAATATTCTGTTCTTATGTTGAATTTCTATGATGTTGATTATTATATGTCTGGGTGTAGATTTGTTTTGGTTATGACTAATTGGAATTCTATATGCTTCACTTATCTGTATATCAGTTTCCTTTCCCATGTTGGGAAATTTTTTAGCTATTATTTCTGTAAATCATCTTTTGATATCATTTGCATTGTCACCTTTTTCATTTACACCTACCAATCTTATATTCTTTTTCTTTGAATCATTTTGCAACTGTTGAATCATTATTTCCTGATTCCTTGTTATTTTTAAAATATTTTTCCTTTCTTGTTCACTAACTGCAATCTTGTCTTCTAGGTCTGATAGTCTATCTTCACATTTATTCATGTGGTTTTTCCAGCGCTTGATGGAATTTTTTGATTTCCTGGATATCTCCTTGAATCTATTTCATGCATTCTATTGCTTTCTTATATTGTTCATTTCTTATTCATTTTGCAGTGCTCTTCAATTTTTTTAAACTATGTTTTTTGTAGATGTGTTAAGTATTTTTTGTTATGTTTATCATTTATTCTTTTACTTGGGAGATTATTTCTGATCTGAGTTCTTTTATAGCTTCATGGAGTTGTTGCTTTACTTCAGTTGTTATCATTTCAGAAGCTTCAGATTTATGGCTTACACTTTCTTCTGTGTCCATTTCTCCTAGGCTTGCTTGTGTGGATGGGCTGGAGGCTTGAGATTGCATTTTCCTCTTTTGTTTTGTAATTTTCCTGTATTCCCTGGGTTCCTAGCAGCACTCAAAGGCTTCCCAGGTGGGAGGGTGCACTGATCATACCTTCACCACTCCCCACATGGCTCACTAAAGCTCCCCAGTTGCTTGAGCTCACTGGGCAGGGCCCTACCAAGTTCTGAGTGGCATACTAAGGCTGAATGGTATGTGGAGTACACTAGGCAGGCTTTCAGCTCATGCCACATGGCATACCAAAGCTCCCTAGCTTCTTGGGGTCCCTGGGTGGGGCCCTACTAGGTGCTGAGAAAAGACCCACCACTGCACAGCAAGGTAAGGTTTGCTGTGGCGGGCTTCAGTTCACATGTGGCAGCTCCTGGCTACTAGAGGTCCATCCAGGACCCCAGTGATGACCTAAAGGTCGCAGACTGTTTGGGGACACTGGTTGGGGGTCTACCAGGTTCTAAGCAAAGTCCTGTGGCTACACAGCTAAGTAGGGATCATTGTGGCAGGCTTCAGCTCACATGCAGCAGATCCCAACTACTTGGGGGTCCTAAGTTTTAAAATTTCCAGTTTTCTCTGTTAATTTCTAGTCTCATTCCACTGAGACAGAAAAAGAAATGAGATATGATTTCATTTTCCTTAATGTATTAATTTTTATAGCCATAGTCTGTCTTAAGCTATATTCTATGTTCATTGAGAGAAATGTGGATTTTGTCATTGTTAGATAAAGTATTTTCTTTAAATTTCTTAGGTACAATTGGTTTATGTAAAATATATTCAAATATACATGGAAACATCAGCATTGTCATGCACAGGGCAAAAGAAAGTCAATTCACAAAGGAGGAAATTCAACTAGAAAACAAATGAAAAAGAAAACAAAATCATGTCATTGTTACCAATCAAATGAAAGATTTAAAGTACTTCAGAATAATGAAAGTGGTTATACTTTAAAAAATTATGCAAAGGCAGAAAAGTAACAGATTACTCTGTGAATATTAGGGAGCTACTTAAGAGATTGTAAGTGGGTGCATGCAGTAGAGCATTAAAGAGCAAAAGAATGATGGTTATAAAAGGCAGTAGGGATAAAAGGTAAGGCCATGATTCCTGGATACATGATATATGGATAGGAGAGTATTTATGCACATAACAACGTTAAGTGATATCCAAAAACTGATGAAAATCCATATTTCAGACAAATCAAATAGAAAAGGTCAGGAAAAATAAGATATATATTGTTTCTTGGCAAAAATAAAACAAAGGAGGCCAAGAAGAATCAGTAAGAAGGTTAGGAGAGATTCATGTGGGAACTAGTTTAATTTGTTTTAAAACAGAGTATGATGCTGTGGTCAGTTGTGGTTGAGTAGAAAGCAGAGGCAGAAAGGAGATAATACTTGTTTGTGTATTCCACAATGCACTTACATACAAAACTAATTACTTGAGTTTGAGTTTGTTTTACACCAATTGGGGTTATTTATCCTTGGAAAGAAAAAGAAAACTATTCTTTTTCTCAGATTATTTGGTACATAGGTATCTAAACCTAGATCTTAGAGAGATTTTAAGTAATACAGTAAGCAATAGGCATATATCATATTGACGAATGCCAGAAAAATCTTCTCCACTCAGCACTTGCATAGACAAAGCACAAGCACAAGCACAAGCACAGTCTTGATAAGGAGGAAATAATAATGTGTCCTCTTGGATTTGCAACTTAGTAATTCTGAGAACACACCTTTTACCAAGAAGTAAAGTTGAGGATGATCTAGGGGATATTTCCTAATTAGTCTGTAAATTAAGAATCATAGGTGTTTTCTGAAGTAAAATTCCCAATGGGTTTTAATTATTTCTTTGGTTTTCTTCTGGGATAACTGATAACAATGAAATAATTATAACCTGGGACTAGGTATATAGCTCAATGGCACAAGTGTCTGCCTGGCAGGTGCAAGGTCCTGAGTTTGACTCCTGATATATATATATCTCAGTTGGCAAATGTTAACATGTGAAACGTAAGGATTGCTGACTCTGCCATGATAATATACAGCAGATATCTCAATTCTGACTATCACATGCTAGGAGCATTATGGTATCCATTATTGATTTTCCTATTGTCTGGATTTGAAAGCTTGTAATGTTTTCATTCATTTGCTTTGATCAGTTTTATACTATTTTGTTTTTTTGAATTCATGGTGTTTGAAGATATGGACAACTATTTCAAAGAAAACAAGAGACATTATGATAGCCACTGTTATTTCCTGTAGTATTGTTTTGAAGTCCTGTGTTGCTTGTATGGTTTTGTTTCAATTTGCTTTGCTTGTATGGTTTTGTTTCAATCTGCTTTGTTTCAATGTTTTGTTTTGTTTTTATTCTTTTAAAATAAAAATATTGTCCAGGGATTTAGCTCAGCGGCATAAGCATCTGCCTGGCAAGCATGAGGTCATGAGTTCGATCTCCACCCCCATAAAATAAAAATATTTTAAAAAAGAAGAAGTATGAAGTGACTACTCATTTAAACAAATCTAATCTCTTACTAAGCAACTTTCCAGTCACTAAAAATGTGTCCTTTGTCCAAACTCAACCATTTCATGACAATCCACATTGTCTCAGGAAAACTCAACCTTAAATTTCTCTTACATAGATTGTAACTTCAATCTGTCTTAGTTTCTTGTGTTACTTATTCCCTCCATTTCCAGGCTGAGTTTCATATTTTCATCTTATTGGGAAGTTAGATCACTTTCTGTCTAGGAATCAATTTTCCTGCTATATATAATGGTTCATTTTTATCTTGTGACTATAGGTGTAAACAGAGGCTCAGATGAGGAGACTATATTCTTCATGTGTGGGATTCTTTACCTCTTCATCTTTTCTCTTTGCTTTTTTTATTTCTATATTTGGACTAATTCTTTAGTTTGTCAACACCTCATTGGTTGATGCCTCAAATTCAAAAAGGGAACACATACTTAGCCATCTTATTTAGAGACTCAACTCTTATACTTTAATAAAGAATAACATAAAAGCAGCATATTTTAGGAGTCGAGGAAGGAGATAGGTAAACTTTCAGTTCCAAAAATCTAACTATCTTTCTGTCATTGCTTATATATGGCCTACTGTTTCTGAAGAATTTTTATAAATGAATTTTCTTGTGGTATTGTGATGTAATAAAAGATGAAACTCATTGTCGATGTTAAGAAGGGTCCATGATAGCAGCAAATGTTAAGAAAGATACAAAAAATCAGAACCTATGTTGATTGGAATGTAAAAGCCAGTACGGAAATGAAATGTTAAAGAGAATTACCTAATGTCTCAGTGATTTTATAAACGGTACTGATTTACCACATCACAATGTCAAAATAAAATTCATTTATCCATCCCCTACTCACTCCCACACACCTTCATCATTGTATCAGGCTGTCTACAGGCCCAACCCTCTCCACAAACTCCTCACAGAGGACAAATCTATGACATCACATGTGACCATACTTGGATCCCCACATTTTGTGGGTAATGTTTTTTGTCTTTTGAGTGAAAGAAAATGGTTTCATTATTTAAGCAGAAAAATATATCTATTACTTTAAACTTGAAGACCATTTAATATGGTGAGGACTAACTGATAAACATTTAGGTTCCTCAGCCCAACTATCCACCTTAAAGTCTCACCTGCTCTATTCCCCAGTTATATAACCCAGCATTTAATCATTCTCTGCCTCAGTTCTGACTTGTGTAATTAGAGATAATACATCTACCTCCTTTTTTCTGCTTTTTTTTGTATTTTTTATTTGTATTTTTAGGAATTAAGCACAGGGTCACAGACATTGTAGGAAACTGCTGTACCATTGAATTACCTCTCCAGAGCAAGTGAACCAATTTTAATAAATGTAAGAAAGTATATACTCCAGCTTCATAAAAGCAACCGTTGTTTCTATGAAGTCTACCCACAGTGATACCATGCATACACAAAGTAGAACACTATAGAGAAAATGGATTTGACAGCAGCATTAGAAGAACACAACATCTCCTCCCAGTAAATCTTAAAGCATTTGACCCTGGCATCCAGCTGATGAGCCTGAATCTAATATTAGTAATTGTGTAGTGATACCAAAATATTGAGATCCTAATAGCATAAACAAGATAATTTTATTTAATTTCCTTATACTGTTATAATTTCCTTTATACTTTTAAGCTGGGCATGGTAGTGCACACTTGCATCGCCAGCACTTGGAAGGCTGAGGCAAGATGATCACTGGGAGTTTGAGGCCAATCTAAACTACATAGTGAAACCATGTCTCAAAAAATATAAAATATAATAAAGGAAACAAAAAACAAATAAACAAACAGATAAAATTAGAAGGCTATCATTCAAGATGGCCTTTGTTTGTTCAATGTTTCTTCTCATTACCAGCATATCAAAGCAGCAATAAATTTCTCACTGACCTTAAACTACTATAAAAACAGTTATCTGAGACATGTGCAGGGCACATGGGAATTTACAGGTAGGACTACTGGCAGTGCAGAGCATTAAGAGGACAGCAAAAGAATATTGTTCTTCAGAGTTGGCTGAGACATGACCTCAGTATCTTTTGGAGCAGAATTAAAGCTATCATCCTGGTTATATAGAATAATTGCTAAACAAATTGTTAGGACAAAAACAGTCTTTCGGAACTGAAGCACAGCAAATGTAAGGTTTTTAATTGTTTTGTGTCCTATGTGTGTCATAAACATAACTCTACACTCCAAAGAAGAAAGAATTTTTTATATTAGACACAGTGTAGGGGGAGATGTATTGAAGGAGAAGAGGTACATAGAATTTCAAATTTGTGATCATTGGTACCAGAAAAGTAGAATATACTTTCCTGGTGAGACATAATGAAGGAATTACAGAGGTATGATCAGAATCTTGTCTTTTTTTTCATAAATTTACATTTATGAAAAATGTCAGAAAGAAGACATTTAATCTGAATGAAAAATCTAAAGCTGGCTTACTTGAAATATCAGCTGAAATGATGAGGCAGAAGTGGCAAAAGCAGAGGTATGTGTTCAGGAGCTGACTGCCCCTCACACAAACTTCTGCTCAAGTCAGAGGTAAGTGCTTCCAGCTGCTGCAGCTTTATGATATGAATCCCTTCTGAGAACCATAACAATGAAGTGTTTTATATATATATATATATATATATATATATATATATATATGCCTTTTTCTGTCTATTTTCTTACTATGACAAGGGAAAGCTAAAATTTATCCTTCACCTAATTTGCCCATTATCTGAATACTTAACTTTCAAGTAAGCAAATACACCCTTATGAGCACATAAGAGGGTGCCTGACTGCCACAGAGCTGTGAAGGAAGAGTCAGATGGATGCTTCTTGAATGCTGGGTGGATGTAATCACAGACATCTATCTACCTTGGTTTTGGCATTCATTGTAAAGCCCTTCTAGCTAAACTTGGCACAGTCCTTAATGAAGAAAAATATCAATGTTTATTAATTGTTTGCAAACACTGTTTTTAAAACTGTTTTTATAAACCTAGTTAGATTAACATATCTATGTTGGAAAAGTCTTGAAAATTAAGAAAATGGAAACATCCTTTGACAAAATTCTATAAACCAGATATATCATGTTCTTTAAGTAAATTCTGTTAAGAGTGATACTCCAGTAGTTATTTTAAAATAAATGCCGTGTTTTTGTAGGAATTTGAGATCATGTCAAGATCACTGCAAGTTTACTCAGTGAAGCAAACACAAAGTTTGAGCTGATCTATTTCTACAGTTCAGGAAAGCACAGAACAAGATCATCTACTCCCAGGAGAGCATCACAATAGCATAGGCAGTGGTTTACCGAGGTCCCAGAGGAAACACCGCAGGAACTGAGAATGTAAGAGTTGATTTCATTACATTTAGACCTGTTTCAATGTTTTGTAGGGTAGTGTGCAGATAGATAGTTAGATCTGGTGGCCTATTGGGTGGCAAAGGACCTTGAGGTTCCCATGAGTGTTTAACCACAGAGCTGTGGGACAGACAAAACCCACCCCAAATGCTCAGCCTTTGCTTATTTGTGCCTTGATGTTTTTTGCAAGTTGAGCAGTCCTATTAATCTGTGCCCAATAAGAGAAGGGAGTTTACCACCTAAGGGATATTGCAACTGATGTTTCAACCTAAATCCAAGGGCTACACCACCAGCTGTTTCCCCAGCAATGAGTGAATTAGCATCCTTTGATATGGGTCATAAAACATAGGGTTTGAAGGATTCCTTTAAAGACCAAACACATTCTGAATCTGCATTTAATTTTTTTTTCATTTGTTTGAGGTGCGTTTGTCTGCTTTTTGTTTTGTTTTGTTTTGTTTACCTTTAAATCGTAGTTCCTCTCTCCCGGTTTCTTCACTTCAATAAAATTACAAATAAGAAAATAAAAAGTGCTAAAGCTGGTCACCTAACTACCACAGCACTTTGTTTTGGGAGAGCATCAGACATGTGAGAAGGCCTTAGTTTATGGCAGGAATTTCACATAATCCAAGGAAAGTCAATTTTTAGGGAGAAGCCTAAACAAAAGATACTAAGACACACAGAATGGATTCAAATTTGGTTTGCATATTATTTTTATGACTTGTTTTTCTCAGACAATAACAAAATTGTATTTATGAATATGAATCTAAAACCAAATAGACTGGGTTTAAATTCCAGCTCTGCTCCTCACAAATGGTGAACATCAGCATGGCACTTTTTTTTTTTTTTGTACCGGGGATCGAACTCACAACCTCATGCTTGACAGGCAGGCGCTTAAGCCACTGAGCTAAATCCCTGGCTACATGGCACAATTCTAGGTCACAGTGACTTCATCCCAGGAAACTTCTTTCAAATATTTACCACAGTGCCTGGAAGTAAAGAAGCCATTGTAAGTGTTAATTGTTATGAAACAACTGTAACAGGACCAAAAGGAATAAGCATAAGTTCAAGTATATTTCAGAACAAATTTCTAGCAGATATTTTAGTTTAGAGTTCTAAAGTACAAAACTCATCGATAGAAAACAGAAGTTCTGAGATTCAAATAGGCTAAGGTTCAAAACTTGGCTCGCTGATTTATGTCTCCTTGGAGAAGTCATTCCCTGATTTTTCTTGTATGCATCAGAATTGAGATAACATGTTGACACCTGTGTGTGGTTCTTATCTGACTACAGGGCATATTGCTCTTTTTGACTATCACAAGCAAAGAATGACTATCACAAGCAAAGATCCAAAAGTCATAGCCAGCCTGTTTCACAAGAAAAAAGTTAGTATCACTAGGGCATAGCAGAGTTTCATAGCAACATCTTCAAAATACCCAAACTTCCACATAAGCATCAGCTCCCAAATGGTTTAGGAACAAGAGAAAATTAAACGGCAGAATTCTTAGGAAAGACAATACTTTACAAGACATACGATACTTTGTCTTAACAAGAATCACTACTACCTCACACAGCTTGATGAACATGGAAAAAAATTTATTTGAAATATAAATCACTTTTAGCTGATCCAGTCAGGCTTATCTCATGAATTTTGCTACTTTAGTAATTGTTGGAATACCTCATGCCCTTCAAAATTAGAATATAGACTATTAACATTATAATATGTATAAAACTGATTTTATTTATTCACACATCATATGATACCCCACATAAGATTCTCTATTTGAAATATTTTTATACCTATACCTGAATACTTTAGCCAACTATTCAGGTGTATGTCCACCTGGGAGACCAAATATCCTTTCCCTTGCCCCACCCCTCAACACATAAAGTCTCATTTCCTCCTATTGTCACTCATCTGTTATGGGCATGGCTTATAAGCAGCAGGCTTCCCTGATTTTGATTTAAAGTACTTCATTATATTTAGTCCACCTTCTGAGAACTACTGACCTCAAGACAAAGTCAGAACATATCAGTCTCTGAGATGCAAATTCTCCGGAGTTATTTAAGCTGATGTAATGTTTTGGACATTGTTCAATAAAATAACTCTCTCAGGTGATATGTTTTACAATTAAGTAAACATAAGGAAGTCCAGACTCTCACTCTAATAGTTTATGAGGAAGAGATTACCACAGAACACACCAAAGTCAGGATAAACTATTCTAGGGATGTGTCTTTCATATGAAAGCAACTTTAAACAACTTTTGGCATGAAGCGAGGAATATTAAAAATCCAAATAAGTCCCTCTCTTTATCAGTTGATAAGGATGACTCACAGAACAAAATCATGAGATAATAGATAGATAGATGATGATGATAGATGATAGATAGATAGATAGATAGATAGATGATAGATAGATATTCTCAGGTAACACCCATTTTCCTTTTCAAATCTTTTCTCATGGTATGAAACACATATCAAGCAAGTTTTCAAAATATAATTTTTTTGTTAGCATACTCATCTAACAGAAAGATGTCCCCAGATGACTAAGCATGATTTCTATTATGACTCAAAAATAAATTATAAATTTACCTGTTTGTAGTTAACAGATCAAGTATATAAATTTGAATATTGAAAGATGCTGTTTCAGGAAGTCATTCTAATCCTTTCCAATCTGTCCTGTCTCTCTCCTACTCTAAAGTCTAATTGAATTAAGGGTGAGTATTTTCATTACTGTTATCTCAATATGTGTCTGCATCTAACACCAACCTGCACATACTTCAAAGGTAAGGGTTATATCAATGATTAAATCAATGGTTGTATTATCTGCAGAAAGTATTTAAGGGGTATACACTGAGTGACATTAAACTAGTTCCCAGGGATATAACAATCTATGTAAGCAACAAAAACAAAAGAAGAGACACTTGATCCTGTAAAATCCAGACTAGATCCTGAAACAACCTAGAACCCCTAAAAAAAAAATAGCCCACCAGGGTGACTTGTACAAGCTGCTGGCTTTGTACATCTTACCCCAAGATTTTCCCTAAGACTGATAAAATCCCAAGCACTCCTACTTCACAGAAGACAGATGTAGGCAATATCTAAGGGTCAGTCTGGTGAGACAGATGTAACTAATGCGGAGGACTGAAACGTTGGACTACAAATAAATCTTCTAGGTAAATTTAATCTGTTAGTTAAACTTATTCCCACTCTGTTGTGGACTCACCAAATTTATTCAGGATTGGATTTATCCTAACTTCTTTGGGTAATGCTATCAAAGGACACCAGTCAATCTTTAATCCTTGAGGGTTAGAATCCAGGGGTAAGAATATAGCCCCAAAAGGAGTCATAACACCAGGCTTTCTTTTCCGAGTTCTAGCTAGCTCTGTGCCTTGTCAAAAGGTAATGCAAACACCTTACAAGCTAAGACAACAAAATGGGCTTATTTACCTGTCAAGCTAAAAACAACCCCTTGAAGGATTCACTGGGCCATAAAGGATTCACTCTGCAGTGGACACCTGTAGAAAAGTCAGGGAGTTTTAAGCACTGAAAATAGTGAGGTGGCTATGCAAATTAAAAATTTTTAAATTTACATTGCAGTTTTACTGCTAATATCTTTAGCTTCATTTGTTTTTATTTTTTTCAATATTGAAGGTTTAACTTAATGTCTTTACACTGAACTACATCCCTAGCATTTTTTTATTTTGAATTTTGACACAGGGTAGAAAAGTCACTAAATTATGCACAGGCTGCGCTCAGACCTGTGGTCCTCTAGACTCAACCACTCAGAGTACTAGAAGGATAGAGATGCATCACCAGGCCCAGATTTTGGGGCTTCTGTTCTTCACTGATTGAATAATGAAATTGAATCAAAGAACTCAAATGATCCTTCCAACATTTCATTGGTCATTACTTCCTTCGAAAATCTTTTTGGCAAAGTTTCAGTATATACTTCTTGGAATAACTAAATAAAACTACAAACAATGAAAATTTCATACTCGTAAATAAACTTTGATGATATATCTTAGGATGAAAATACAACAGCTGCAAGAGTGAGCTTGGTAGTAGACTCTTCAGCTCCAGACGAGCCCTGAGGTGACTTCAGCCCTGATGACAGCTGGACTTCAAGTTTAAGAGGGGCCCCTGAGCCAGGGGCACCTTCCAGCCTGCCCAAATCCTGACCTCAGGATACAGAAAGTCAAAATGTTTGTAATGTTCAGCTGCTACATAATCAGTGTACATTTTGTGCCCCAATGTATAGCTAATACAAGAAGTAGAGATTTAATTTTAATTAATTTAAATTAATGTAACTACATATTGCTGATGGCTATCTTATTGAATAGTACTTAAAAGTCATGCTTGCATTTGGTTTCATGTTTCTATTCAGGAATTTAGAGTTTCCAACAGCGTAAGAAAATTCAAGTGGTATTTCCCCATGAGTCTGTCATATGTGCCCCTAAGGATTGTGTTTCATATTTCTTATCAAAAAGTTGTTTGAATTCCTTCCAATATATAATTGTAAATATACACAAAACAATGAAGATTGATCAAAATGATTAACAAGTGGGGTAAATATAAATGTCATTTTTCACTTCTAAGAGATAATTGACTCTTTGAAGCCAAAAGAATAGTGATTTACTGTGAAATTTATAAGAAATGTAGACATAAAGTCTATGACAACCATAGCACAAACTATAGGAAGGGAGGTACACATATATGGTTTTAAGGTTGTCACATTTAAAAGGTTGTATGGCCCAGCGTGGTGTGCATGCCTGTAATCCCAGCACTGGGGAGGTGAAGATAGGAAGATCACTGTGACTTTGAGGCCAGTCTAGGCTACATACTGAGTTAAAGGCCAGCCTAAAGTATAGAGTAAGGCACTGTCTAAAAAAAAAATTTAAGTATTACAACATTATTTATAGGCAGTTTGTGATATGTTACATATGCATATTTTAAATTCCAAAACAACCAGAAGTAACCCAATAGTAAAGATTAAATTCAATACCAAAAATAATCACAAAGCAATCAGGAAAATGAAAAAGGAAAATACTGAGCAGAAAACAAACAGCAGTATGGTAGATTTAAGCCCAAACACAGGTAGAATTGTAGCAAAGCTAACAGCCTACAGAAAGCACTAAAAGACAGAAATTTCTGACTGCATTAACAGCAGGGCCCAGTGCAAGAGAGTCTGGCTCCATTTCTTATGTTTTTTGACCATGTCAGACTCTGCCCTTTCTCTTCTCTGATCCTCATCTGGCCTGTGAGAAAGCACTGGAGCTCCCTCGCTTGGTAGCTATGAGAAGTTTAAACCAAGCAAGTCTTGACTATCAAAGAAATCCTCACTCTAGTCCCAGTCTACAACCACAGTAAAAGCCAAAACTAATTTTCCCACTCAGCCACAAAGAAGGATAAATTTGAGTCATTCTTAGGAAAATAGATGGATCCTGAGACCATAATATTAAATGAAATAAATCAAAATTAGAAGGTTAATATTGCATGGCTTCTCTGAGGACCCAAAATACAAGTAATTTTACAAGCAAGATAGAGGACAGATGTTAGGAAGCAGATAGACTCTGTGTAGATGAAAAACCAATCTGGGGAAGGAGGAAAAGAGGAGGGCGGGGGGAGAGGAAGTAAAATAACACTAAAACGTGATTTGAATATGCACCAGTTCCCCAAGATGGATGTAATTATTAGGTATCATAAACATATACTTATTTTTTAAAAATGGACCCCTCTAGCTCTCTCAAGCCTTCCTGGGATCTTTCCCTGCTCTCCCCAGAAAGCCTCATCATGTGAGTAGTGACCTCTCTGTGTCCTCTTGGTACACAGGTAGCATCATCTATCACAGCATCTAACCTATTCTGAGTAGGTGGAATCCAGCCAGTCTCCATGGTGTGACCACAACATGCAGCCATATGATGTCTATTTAAAATTTTATTTTAAACATAATGGAAAAAATTAAAACTCTGGAGCTGGGGATTTAGCTCAGTGGCTTAAGTGCCTTCATGACAAGCGTGAGGTTGCGAGTTCAATCCCCAGTACAAAAATTATATATATACATATATATATATATATATATATATATATATATATATATAATGATACCTGTAAGTTAAAAATAAAATACTGAAAAGGAAATACTACACCAACACTAACGAATGAAAGCTTGAGTGGTTGCAGTAATTTAAAATGAAATTTTAGCCCAAGGACTACTATCAAAGATAGAGTGGATTGAAATACAGATAGACATAGAAATGGAGAGAAAAACAGATAACTCAGAATTAGATCCACACATTTACAGTCACAAAGTGTTCAAGGTAATTAATCATTTACAATAAGGGTTTCTTGAACTATTCATTAGGAAAAGGGTGAGCTCCAAATCTTACTTCACAAAATTAACTGAAAACAAATCATACAGGTAAGTTCAAAAAACCGAAACCATAGATGTAGGTACAAAAGCCAAAACCATAAAACCTCTAACAAAAAACATTGTAACAAAGTTAAGATTTGCAATAATTTCTTAGGTAAACCAGAGAAAAGCAGAAACCACAAAATAAAAAGTAAATGAATTGTACTCTATAAAAATATAAAACTGTTCTTCAAAACTACCATCAAGAAAATGTAATCTGTGTACCTCACCTAGGATTTTTATTCAGAATACATTTAAAAAAATAGCCAATAATATGATGATAAATTATGTAATTTTACAATGAGTAAAGATTTGAAAAGATGCTTCACAAAGAAGATATACATTTGGCTAGTAAGTACATGAAAATGTATTCAACATGATTATTCACAGGAGAAATGCAAAAATCAAAGCTATAATGAGAATTGTAGAATGGCTACAATAAAAAAGGTTGACCATAATAAGTATTGATGAGCAACTAGATTGCTCATACATGTTGATGGGATTGTAAATTGATACAACCCTTTTGGGGAACACATAAAGTTTTTTATAATTTAAGATTTTATTTACTATACTCTTCAGGAATTTCACTATAGGTATCAGTGAAAAAGAAGCAAAAACGTACAAAATTAAACAGGTCCACAAAAGTTCATAATAGCTATTAGTATTAGCCACTCACTGAAAAAAAAAAAAACACAAGCACTCACCAGGGGGTAAATGAGGAAACAAATGTGGTTTATATGTACAATGAGATATTACTTGTCAGTAGAAAGTAATAAAATACTGATGTTCCCAAAAGAAATGAATTTTGAAAATATCACACTGTTATATTTATGTTTTTCTTTGAAAAAACAGAAGTCAAACACAAAGCAGTACTTGCCATATAACTCTTTTGATACAGAACTGGAAATTTTAAATCCCCTTGGGAGCTCCTCCCCTCTCTGGGGGCGGCTGAGAGTGTGGCAGACTTGGCGGCCTGAAGGAGAGAGACCCTGGCGTGTTGGGACCTGCACTGTGTGGTGCCAGGAGAACAAGGAACTCCTCCCCTCTCTGGGGAGGCAGCTGTGATCCTGCTGGCGTGTGGGCTGAGAATCAGACATCTCATGTCGTCCTGTCCCCCGTCCCGTGTCCCCTCTCCCCCTCCTCCTGCTTAGCAAGTGGGAGTCAGTGAACTACACATCTTGGGAAAAGATTGGCTATGTTATTTAGTATGAGTTCCCCTATGCAAAGATAAGGACAACCATTTGGAAGAAAACAAAAGATAATATGACAGATAGTGACGATCTCTGGTTGTCTAGCTTTGAAACTTATGCTTCCTTATGTCCCGTTCTGTTCTGTTTTGTTGTGTTTAATTTTACTCCCTTTTAAAATAAAATTTAAAAAATTTTAAAAATTTTAAAAAATAAAATCCCCTTGGTAGTAACAGATTAGATCAAGGATGGATGAGCTGGGGTTGGAGATGTTTGGTGGGAAACAGAACAAGGGAAACTTAGAGGATGATATTCTGTACCTGAGCAATGCTAGTATTTTCAGAGGTAAATGCATTTATCAAACCTCATCAAGATCTAGACTGTCCATGGGTGTTAATACAGAGAGAGAGCTGATTAAATCAGTAAATATTAGTTTTTAAAAGTCATTTCTGAATTTTTTGAATAAAAAGTCTCAAATAATATATGTAGATACTTTCCTTTTCAGAAGGTAAACCTTAATCTCTCTAAGAAGGTGCCTTGGATTTAGTGACTAGTTTCAAATAATGTAAATGTTACAGCTTTTATCTGGATGTCCCCTCAAAGCCTTCTGCACTCAGAAATGGGGCTTCTTGAGAGTGATTGTATCTAGAGTGTGTGACTATGGATTAAGAGTGTGTGCTATCTGTATTAGTCCACTCTTTGTTCTAGCATATTACTGGGTGTGTATGATGGAGGAATCACCAGAGGCCTGTGGGGCACCAATGATCAGGCCTATGAAAAGGAAAGGGAAGCTCACCGCTGCCTACTGTGCCCCAGACTTTCTCCTCTGTTCTGCTCTGCTGCCATTTGCTCTGCCTCAGAGTCAGCTATGAACTGAAATTTCTACAAATTGTGAACTGAAATTTGTCTGAGAAATGGGAAAGTAATTAACATAGTATAGAATGGAAAGGAAAAGGTAGAAACACTACCTTGGAGAAACCTGGAAAACCACCTTGATCCAGTAATCACAATTAAAATCTCCATTAATGCCATGTATACAAACAGGAACCCTTGTAAGATGAAATGAGAAGAGTACTGCACTATGTGCTACACAGTGGTACTTCAGCTTACAAACTTCATTTGTTTTACAACTTGGGAGAAAGACAGCTGTGTCTGTGTTTGCTGGGAAAGATGGCTATGGTCATCTCTGTCCCCCAGTGAAGAGTTTGCTGACAGAAGCCTAATTTTGCTGAATGCTTTCATTTGCTAAGTGAACTATTTGCAAACAGATGCACATGAATTTAGGTATTACTATACTTCCCCAAGACCATAACTCCTACCTAAAAGTGAAAAAATATATCAAACATCCCCAAAATACAAAATCAACTGTCCAGTACCCTTCAGAACTTACAGGGTCATGAAACTTTAGATGAGGGAATCAAAGAACACTAAGCCATGATAACCAAATGCATTCTGTACTGTGTCTTAAAACAAAAAAAGGAAACAACGAAAAAAAAACTACTAACATCTAAAAAAATCAGGAGTTTGGCTGATAATAATTATATTAATTTTATGCTATTTCATAATAGACTGCCACAAATTTATTGGTCCATGGTTCTGTAGGCCAGAAGTCAGGCACAGTGTAACCAAGTTCTGTGTTCTTTGTTTTACAAAGCTGCAATCAGGATGTCTGCTGGACTGTACTCTTATTAAGGACCTGAAAGAGAATATACTTCCAAGATCACTTGATTTGTTACCTGAATTAATTTTTCTGCAATTAGCAAACTGAGGTCCCCAAGCCTGAAGTGTTTTAGCATTAGGTTGTTCTGGGTATTGCCATTGGCACTTTCCATCTTCAAAGCTACTAAGACGGTCTCACACCAGTCAAATCCCTCTCTGGCTTTGCATCTCTGACTTCCTCACCTCTGATCTCTTCAGCAAAGTTTAAAGGGTTTATATGATTAAAGGTCAGGTGCACTCTGATAATTTCTCTATCTTTAAAAAAAATTTTATTAGTGAACCTTCCCTGTGTATAACAATTACATGCATTCTTTCATCCTCTTCCTCATTGTAATTTGATTCTGTAAAACTTTCAGAAAGATGCCTGAAATAGAAATAGCTGGCTCAAATAGAATTTCTGGCTTTAGTTTTTTGATGAGTCTCCATACTGATTTCCAAACTGGTGGCACTAGTGTACATTCTCACCAACAATGCTGAAGGGTTTAACTTACTCTGCAGCCTTGGCAACATTTGTTATTATTGGATTTCTGGATGATAGTTATTCTTTCAGTAATAAGATGGGATTACAATATTGTGTTGTCACATTTCTCTGATGTTCAGAGATGTAGAACAATTTTTCACATAAAGTGTCATTTCAGGTGCACGTTTTTTATCAGGTCTTTTCTATTGGGGATCTATATTTTATGTTCTTTAAATATTCTGGATATCAGTGATCTATTACAGCTGGCAAAAATTATTTCCCATTCCATAGGTTTTCTCTTCAGTCTATTGGCTGCTTATTTCACTGTACAGAACCTTTTAAATTGAGATGTCTGCACTGGTTGACTCTTGATGTTAGTGCTTGTGCAATTGGTATTCTGCTCAGAAAGTCCTTGTAGACACCTATGTCCCCAAGAGTTTTGCCTATTTTATCTTTCATCAGTTTGTTTCTGTTTTAACATTTAGATTGTTGATCTATTTTCATTTTAGGCTAGTGTATATTGAAAATTATGGGCCTTAATTCAATTTTCTCCATTATAGACATCATTTATGCCATCATTTATTAAAGAGCTTATCATTTCTTCAACACATGTTCTGGGCCCCTTTGTCAAAGATCAGATATCTGAATGTGACTGGGGTTGTTTCTGCATCCTACATGCTACATATCAATACCCACTATTACATTCCATTGATCTACATCATTTTTGATGTGCAAGTACAATCTTGTCTTTAGCACTATAGCTTTATAATATAACTTGAAATCCAAGATATGATACCTCCTGCTTTGATCTTGTTCCCCAGAGTACTGCTTTTGTGTGATGTTATTCATATCTATAAATGTTCATAATGTGAGATCTGTTCCTATCTGTGAAAGTTCACAACTCAAATGTTTGGGATTTATTGTACTGGAATTATCATTGGAGTCTAAGAACTATCTAATTTTTTCCTTGATTTCTTCTGTGTTATTCAATACTAAGTTGTTTAATTTCCATGTATTTATACAATTTCTGTGGTTTCTATTGCCATCAATTTTTATTTTCATTAAAGTATAGTATGCATGGAATATTTTAAATTCTTTTGCATTTACTTACGCAGGCGTTAATGGATTAGTTCATGGCTGTGTTGGAGAAAGGCCCATGTGTTATTGAGAAGAATGTTTATTCCATTTTTGGGTGACACTCTGTGTAGATACCTATTAGCTCCACTTTTCCAAAGATTTGGTTCAACTCAAGTTGTCTTTCTTTCTTTCTTTCTTTCTTTCCTTCTTTCTTTCTTTCTTTCTTTTTCTTTCGAGTTTCCAGTTAATCTGTCTGTTTGTAATAGTGGGTATTGATATCCCTAATTATAATTGTACTGATGATTATGTGATCTTTTATGTCCAGTGGTGTTTGTTTTATGCAGATGGATGCACCGGTGTTTAGTGCATAAGCTTTATAATTGTTCTCTTTTCCTGTTTAATTCTTTCTTTAAGTAATATGTAGCCATCTTCTTTGCCTTTCTGATCAGTTTTGGCTTATAGTTCACTTTGTCTGAAAATAGAATACTCCTGTTTATTTTCATCTTCTCATTGCATGAAATATTATTTTACATTCTTTAATTTTTAGTTTGTGCATTTGCATTTCTTTTGGGGTTAAAAGTGTTTCTTGTGCTGTTGGATTTTGGTTTTTGACTCATTTTTCCAAACTTGTCTTTTGATTAGAGAATTGAAGTCATTCACACTGAAAATTATTAAAGAAAAATGTTAACTTATTTCTACCATTGCATTATTTTCCTGTTGTTGATTGCTCTTTTTATCTTCTTGTGCTTAATTACTCAACCTGATTGACTTATTATTTCTATTAGACTTTTTGGTATTGGCTTCATTATCTCTTTATAGAGAATCCTTAATAATGTTCTGCAGTGCTGATCTGGTAGTATGAATTTCTTAACGTGCTCTTTATCATGGAAAGGCCTTATTTCTCTATCAATTTTGAAAGAGTTTTGAAAGATACATCAGCCTGGTTTTGAGATTGTTTTTGCTCCAACTATAAAACACTTCAAGGTTTCTTGGCCTTTAATGTTTGTGTTGTGTTCTACTGTAATTCTAATGGTTTAAATTGGTAAGTGACTTGTTACTTTTCTTTAACAGCTTTTAAGATTCTGTCCTTTTATCTGGACATGGTGTTGCACACCTGTAATCTCATTAATGAGGAGGCTGAGGCAGAAGGGTACCCATGAATTTGAAGCCAACGTGAGATACATGAGTTCAAGGCCAGCCTGAACTACATGTGAGACTGTCTCAAAAATAAAATGTTTCTCTTTGTATTAGATTTCTGAGAATTTGACTATTGTGTCATGGAGAAATTCTTTTTATATTATGGCTATGTGGAGTTATATACACCTCACCTCACTATATGTTAAGTTCCTTCCCCATATTTGGAAAATATTTATACTATCATCTCTGTAAATTATTTTATGCCATTTGTTCTTCCTTCTAATTTTTCACTAATTCATATTCATCTTAGATTAGTATTCTTTTTTTATCTGGCAGCTTTTTGATCCATTTTTCATGTTCTCTTGTTGTTTTCAAGATATCTCTGAGAAATTGGTCCCTAGCATCAGCACGATCATCTAGGTCTGACACCATTCTCACGATTGCTGCTATCTTTTTATGGACTCGAATTCTTTGTTAAACTGGTCACTTATGTTTTGCATCATTTTGTTTAAATGAATTAGATTTTTATTAGTGTATTATGTAACCTCACTGATAATTTTGTTTATTAACTCCATTATCTGTTTAGTTGTATCTTCTGTGAGTTCACTGAGTGCCCTATTTATCTGGTTTTTTAAATTTTGCCCTTTTATCATTTTGAATCATTCAACATGTTGTTTTGATTTACTGCCCAGCAGTGCTTTATGGATCAGTTTGGGGGTAGTTGGGAGTTTATGGTGGCATTTTGTTGATTTCTCTTCTGTGTTTCTATTGTTGTTTGGGTTTTGGTTTTGGCTTTGGCTTTGGCTTTTAGTTTGATTTTCATTCTGAGGCTTGGGGCCAATTATTTTGGAAAAATTTTGTTGCTAATATGAAAAGCTTTTTAGTTAGTGTCTGCTTTTCAGAGATGCACTCTGAACAGGGCCAATAACAAATCTTTCCTTCTGTCCCAAGATCTAACTCCCTCTGTTAATTCAGGAGGGGAGTTGGCAGAGTAATTGCCCGGTACTCAGTCCTCCAGGGATGGACCACTGTATTGTTAATGACACAAAGACAAGCCAGATACTGGCATCCAGAGGAAGCCAATTAATAGCAACAACTATGCCATCCTGACAGTAGCAACAACATCAGCAACAATAACAAAGGCAAAAACAAATTGGATGATAACATACCCTAAGAACCAGCACAGTGGTACCCCTGTTCATGCACTTAATTCAGTCCATGATTCTGGGGAAGATGGCCATGTTCATGTTCATGTGGGCAAGATGGTCATGGTCATGCTCTTCACCTGATGTGGAGTTTGCAAATAAAGCAAAATTTTGCTAAACACTCCAATTCATGAACTGAATTGTTCTCAAAGAGAATCATGTGTGAACTGAGATTTTACTCTGTTGTGTCACCCTTAACCATAGGAAAAATATCTACAATTATATTATAAATACAAAGACAAATCAAATATTTAGATATAGTACCTATACTAAAGGCAAAAGCTATACTTCTGCTAACAATGGGAAAAATTCAACTATAATAGCATAGATTAATAAAGCTCAATTCTTATCCAAGTAAAGATAGAGACAGTGGAGAACAGTGTGAAAGAAGTAAAATTTGAAATATAAAGAAAAGAAATACGAGAATGAGGAGAGAAAAGTGAGATAAGGGATCCTACTAAGGAGTAAAAGGAAATTAACAGAATTAGATAAGAGTAATGGGGTAAAGTAAAAGAAGAAACATGAGAAAAGCAAGGGAAAAAAGAAAAACATGCACCCAGCCCCAAAGAACTAATGAAAAATAAAAGAAAAAAAATGAAAATGAGTCCAAAAAATTCCTCTGTTTGATTCTTTTCTTTCCAGATTCTGCAGTCCTGAACTCCAACAGACATGGGGCTGGAACAGTGAGTCATTGCTAAGACCTATTTTGTTTCCACACTCGTGTTTTGGTATATGAATGCTGGGTCCTGCCCTGTCTTTCTGGCTGGGCATGGGTAGTTAATGATGTCTGCCTGGGCAGTTCACACTTTCCATGTCTCTCTATTTATCTTTAGCCATGGTTTTTCTAGCTTTAAACCTTTCTAGGTTTGAAGATGCCCCCTGCTCCGGAGCCCTCTTAGTTCATACACCCCAGGCTGCGGCAACTGTTCCGGCTGAGTTGTATTCTTGCTTACATTGGTAGGTGGGGAAAGCAAACAGACTACTGAGTACTGCACAGGCAGTAGGGAGCAGAGAGTGTGCAAGCAGTCTGCCAGACTTAATGCCATCACTTTCGGACCTAGCCCATTCTGGAAGCCACATACACCCAGCCTGCCTTCTAGATCTCCTGCTGTCCCAAGTTTAAGTTCTCAAGGGGTCTATATCCAGCCTGCAACCTCACTGCAACTTTGTGTCATGACTGTCTCTATGAAGTCACTGTGGGAGGGTGACAGTAGAAAACTTTGAGTATAGCTGCTCTGCAGCTCAGTCCCAAGTAATTAACCCCCACCCCAAATGGTTCCTGATTCAACACTCTCAAATACAGTGTATACCACACTTGAATTCCTCCTTAAATCCAGCCTGCCTTGTAGAAGGAATCAATTTCAGAGTAAAACATGACAATGTTTTTGCAATTTGTAATAGCCAAGGGCTTTTCTTAGGACTAGCACCACTGGTCCAATCCACCATCTCTCTGGAACTGTGGTCCCCCTCTGGGATTAACCTGGGTCAGCAGAGACAGGTCTCCCTCCCTGGAACCTAGGGTGAGCCTTTCAGACTGCGTCACTCATTTCTCTGCACTGTGTTCCATCTCTTTAGCTTTTCTGCATTTTCCTGCCTTCCTGTAAGCACTCTCCCAATTCCTGGAGATATACCTCTTTCCTTCTCTGCATCAAATTTTTGTCATCCAAATGTCTCCATTCGAGGTCCCCAAGAAGTCACAATTTTCAGTTGTCCTTATTCTGCCATCTTCTGCAGTTCAGAACTCTTATAAGTAGGCCTTTATTTGGTGACTTTCACAATGCTTAGTTTGAATACTGTCATCAGTACTCTATCCCCTAGCACATCTAAGGCAAAGATCATTTTTGAAGACAGGATCCTGTTAGGCCCTGACCCACAGAGTTTTCAAAAGTAAGCAAACTGCCTAAATAATGTGCTTGCACTCAGTAATTTTCTTATCTTAAAGTCAATTGATTAAAAATATTAATTGCTTTTGCAAAAATCCCATCACAATAACACCTTGACATTTGATTGAACAAATGAGGAAAAGTATGTATACCAGGACCAGGGAATCTTAGGCAGTATTTTAGAATTCTGCCTGCTGCAGGGATGCAATTGGTTTCTTAGATTTTATAAATGTACTGTAATAATCAAAGGAAACTGAGTATGGGGAGGAGTGAGAAATCCATTGTACTACCCCTGAAACTTTTCCAAATTAAATGTTTATGTTAAAAAATTATTTTCAAAATCCCAGTTAAAGATACTGTCTCCTTTCTTCTGGGACACAAACTGATAGAATTACTATATTTGATAACCATAAACAATGGTAATGAGAAGAATGGAGATTTCAATAAAGAGGAAAATGGAGATAGTGTAGTATTTTGCATGTACTGAACATTAATTTCTAGACATTTTTAAGCACTTTGCATAAAAATCCAACCCAACCTCCAAAACAACCATGATGCTCTTTTCTCAGCTTCTAATATAGGCAGCTGTTTACATATGACCCAAATACTTCTGAAATATGATTCATCACCACAGAAGCCAAAATGACATTAGCCTAATTGACTTGCAAAAAAATAGTACTTGATTCTCAATCATCTTGGGTCTTTTATTTTCTGTGCCTAGAGCTCAGGGCTCATTTTAATGAGTTTTGGTTCATTTATAAACACATTCTTGTCCATATACTTAGATCAATTTCAGTGAAACCTTACCAAACCAAACTACTTAGAAGTATATATGAGTTATCTAATTATAAATAACTTCAAATAGGAAAAAGAAGCACAGAGAGAAAGGTATACATTTCTTGGCACTGTTTCTCAGTACTGGCTTCCATTTCTCCAAGTGAAGACAGGAAAGCTTTCTGAATCATGAGGAGAAAAGCTGTAATACTTTACCCAAAATCCAGATTTCTTTATCCCAGCTAGTACTCTCCAAGCTTCTTTCCCAACATTTTTATATGAAGGCACAAGATCGTCAGTACTTCTTATGTAAACTATTTTGGAAGGATGTGTACAGTGTTTGGCCAGACCTGGATGAACTGAAGGCCTCTGTTACTCTGACTGAGAATCCTACCAGATTAGCACTCATTTTCAATCTCAGATAGGGTTTAACCACAAGGCTCTCTGCTTTTGCCAAGTAGGATGCTGCCCAAATATGTTTTTATTTCTTCTCAGTGTCATTCTTTTGATAGCACACACATCTAATGAGGATGCTTGTAAATCCAAGGAAATAAACTTTAAACATTTGAATGGGCTATAGACTTCAAAGGCACCATAACTGTAATTATTAGGGGAGGCACAGATCAAGGACCCAGACTGCAACTGCAGTTCATAATACTCTTACTGTATCTGTTTACTTGTTGGTCCATCCCTACTGCAGTTTGAGTCACTGCACTTCCTGTAAACTTACTACTAACAACTCTGATGAATCACCTCCTCTTTTTTCTTCTTGCCTTTTTTAATAGACTGAGAAGGAGTGTCCATCCTAATTGTTTGAAGCAGTAGAACTGGTTTTGCCTTCTCATCTTAAGCCCAAGAAGGTATCTGGTTCCAAATCCTTAGGGACCTTGAGAATAGAGAGATACATACAACTTCTTTGCCTCAGCTCTGGACCCATTTTCCAGTTCTTGACTATCAGAAAAAAACATCACTTAATAAAATAACCATGAAAATTAATACTCCTGCATTTTTCAAAGTTCCCTTAAAAAATATTCATGCTTCTTTTTAATTTCAACTTTTGTTTACTGTATGTTAAATATTACTATTTTAATATTATTAAAAACATACAACCTTCCCACTATTTTATTGTATATGTTAAAACTATTTAACATATTTCAATATCATATACATAGTGAATGAAGTAAATTAACACTTTCATCCCCTCAGTTGTTTTCATCTGGTTACAGGGTCTTATATCTACTTATTTAACAAAAATTCAAAATGTAATATGCAATATATTATTAACTACAGTCCTCACTTTGTATGTTAGATCTCTCAACTAAACCATCCCTGAATATCTCCAGCCTTGGATCCTTGAATCTGCATCTCTCAATTTATTTCACACTCACAACCCCAGTGAAAATCATCTTATTCACTTGTGTATTTCAGTTCTTAAAATAAGGACCAAACACTAACTCAAAAGAAAAAAATGGCAAAATGAAAAAGCAGAATGCAATCTCCAACATCCAGTCCACCAGGTGCAAGTATAGGAGACATTGAAATAGAGGACTCTAAAGGTAACACACTGGAAATCTCTGAAAAGATAGCAAATGAAATAAAAAAAAAAAACTCCATGAGGCCATAGAGAAAATGAAATTAGGAGTACTCTCCCATGTAAAGATAGAAGTAACAACCTTAGTAAAGGAGTTGGGGAGCACAGCTAAAGAAGAAATAGAGAAAAAAGTACAGGAACATGGGAAACTGATTGAAACCTTGAATGAAAAATATAGAAAACAAGCAGAATTCATGAAGCAAACTGAAAGAGACATCCAAGAAACAAAAAAATCTATTCAAAGCATGCAAAACTGTTTAAATGAAGCTGAGGATAGGATTTCAGACCTTGAGGACTGGATCACAATTAGTGATTGTAAAAGGATAGAACTTTTAAAAATAACAAAGCAGCATTAATGACAATCCAGAAGCTTCAAGATGATGCCAAGAGCAAAAATATAAGATTAATAGGCATTAGTGAAGATGCTGGAGATAATACAAATGACATATGTAAAATATTCACAGAAATAATAGGAGAAAACTTTCCAGACATAGGGAAAAAATCTGATATGCAGATAAGTGAAGCATACAGAATGCCAAATAGTCACAAGCAACATAAATCTACATCCAGACACATAATAATTAAGATCTCAGACATACAACATAGAAACAGAATACTAAAAGTTGTTAGAGAAAAAAAAACAAGTCACCTATTGAAGAAAGCCAATTAGAATTACAGCAGACTTTTCAGCACAAACCCTCAAGTCAAGTCCTTAGAGTGAGATATTTCAAGTCCTGAAAGAAAACAACTTTCAACCCAGACTGACGTACCCAGCAAAACTTTCATTCAAATTGAATGGAGAAACAAGATGCTTCCATGACAAAGAATATGCTCAAAAATCAATAGCTTTCCTGTACAAAAACAAGAAACACTGAGAGAGAAATTATGGAAATATCGCCCTTCACAATAACATTTAAAAAAATGAAATACTTAGGAATCAACCTAAGAATGTAAAAGAAAAATGTATGCTAAAAAATATACTACGCTAAAAAAGAGATTGAAGAAGATATTAGAAAATGGAAGGATATTCCTTGGTCTTGGCTAGGAAGAACCAACATTGTGAAAATAGCCATACTCCCCAAACTGTTATACAGATTTAATGCAATCCCAATCAAAATACCATTGACATACTTCACAGACCTAGAGAAAACACTCTTAAAATTCATTTGGAAACAGAAGAAACCTAGAATAGCAAAGGCAATTCTGGGCAATAAAGACAAGGCAGGAGGCATCTCAATTCCTGACTTGAAACTATACTACAAAGCCATAGTCATAAAATCAGCATGGTACTGGCAAAGAAATAGACCTGAGGATCAATGGAACAGCTTAGAAGATGCAAGTATAGGTACAAAGACACTCAGCCACCTGATATTTGACAAGGGGGCTAAACATGTTCACTGGAGGGAGGATAGCCTCTTTAATAAATGGTGTAGGAAAAATTGGCTCACCAGATTCAGAAGACTGAAACTAGATCCATGCCTATCACCATGCACAAAACTAAAGTCTAAATGGATCAAAGACCTAAACATTAAAACAGAAACACTAAGTCTGCTGGAAGATAAGGTAGGTAGAAGTCTTGGAGACATGGGGTAGGCACAGAATTCATGAACAAAACACAAACTGCACAGGAAACACTTCAGAGATTCAACAACTGGGATCTCATATTATTGAAAAGTTTCTGCACTTCAAAAGAAATCACCATCAGAGTGTAAAGAAAACCCACAGAATGGGAAAGAATTTTAGCCAGCAACCCCTCAGACAAAGGACTTATATCAAGAACATATAAAGAATTGAAAAACATCAACCCCCCCAAATTCAAAGACCATCTCCAAAAATGGGCAGCTGAGATGAACACACAGTTCTCAGATAAATATATACAAATGGCAAACAAATACATGAAGAAATGTTCACCACCACTGGTCAGTCGAGAAATGCAAATTAAAACAACATTGAGATTTCATCTCACCCCTGAAAGAATAGCTGCCATCAAGAAATCAACTGATAATAAATGTTAGCGAGGCTGCGGAGAAAAAGAAACACTGCTGCACTGTTGGTGGGAGTGCAGACTCTTGCAACAACTATAGAAATCAGTATGGAGAATTCTCAGAAGACTAGGACTGGAAGCTCCATTCAACCCAGCTATTCCCCTCCTGAGTATTTTCCGAGAAAAACTTAAAAGGTCATATCACAGTGATATATGTGCACCCATGTTCACAGAAGCACCATTTGTAATAGCAAAATCTTGGAAACAACCAAGATACCCATCAAGCGCAGAGTGGATGAAAAAGATGTGGTATTTTTACACAATGGAATACTACTCAGCTATAAAAATGGATGATCTTGAGACCTTCATAGGTAAATGGAGACAACTTGAGACTATCCTCTTTAGTGAAATAAATAAGAATTACATTTATAAATATTGCATTGTGTCTCTAGTGTACAAAGTAATAAGAATTGTAGGAATAATAAAACCCAAAATGTGTAATTGCTACTGTAAAAAAGAGAAGAAAAGAAAGTGCTCTAAAGGATATAATTGCATGTATGTTTAAGTGTGTAAGATGAATGACCATATTACTGTTGTTTGTTAGATAATGAAACAGAACTGTTAACAGTCTCATTGTTTGAATGTGTACTTTGCATGTTTTAACTTTGTAACTTGAACAACTATTTCCCAGATGACAGTATGTAAGTTATCAAGTAATGATTTCTTAGTATTTTTTGTTCTTTTCTTTTCTTTCCTTGGAATTTTGTATTGTTACTACCCTTTTTAATATTTTGGGTTTTGGTGTTTTCTTTTTAAATAAAATTGTAAAAAGTAATAAGAAATTTAGGAGTAATAAAACCCAAAATGTGTAATTGCTACTGTAAAAAAGAGAGGAAAAGAAAGTGCTCTAAGGGACATAACTGCATGCATATTTAAGTGTGTAAGATAGATAATCATATTACTGTTTTTGTTAGATCATTTAGAAGAACTGTTAATAGTCTCACTGTTTGAATGTCTACTTTGTATGCTTTAATTTTGTAACTTGAACAACTATTTCCAAGATGACAATATGTAATTTATCAAGTAGTGATTTCTTAACTTTTTTTTTCTTTTTTTCCTTTGGAATTCTGTATTGTTGCTACCCTGTTTTCTGTTTTGTTTTGTTTTCTCTTTAAATAAAATTTTTTAAAAAATTATTTCACTTATAAATGAGATGATGTATTTTTGTTGCTGTGTCTCATTTATTTCACTTTACATAACTCTAGGTTCATCCATTTTGTCTCAAATAGCAGTACCTCCTCTTTTAAGGATAAATAGTGTTACATATTCACCCTTTCATCTGTTGGCAGGCACTTCCATATCTTACCTTTCGTGATTAATTCTGCAGTGAGTATGCAGATATTCCTGTGATATGATAATCTCATTTCCCTTGAGTGTATATCTGAAAAAGGGGTTACTGGGTCATATCATAGTGCTATTTTTAAGCTTTTTTGAAGACTTCATTCTGTTTTCCATAAAAGCCTTATCTACACTCATATCAACAATTTTTAAACATACAACCAGTTTCAATTAACCATAGGTATTTTGCCCCAATTACAAGTAATCAGATTGTCACTGCTTGCTCAGAACATTTAACCTGACAACTTCATCTCTTTGGAATCACCCATTTCTCTTCCAATAACAGATTACAAATCCTTCCTGAATTGTTCTTGCCTAGTACATAAAAAAACTATCTTCCAGAAAGTCTTTGTTCTTTTGGTGATGATGCTTCATGAGACTAAAATCTATGACTCATAATAGGGCTGCTGTAGTACTGACCTAGAATAGGCTCACAGGACTTACCTTGATAGGCAGCTTTCACTGAATTCTGAACCTTTGGTCCGTGAAGGACAAGAAAGCTAATAACAGTAATGTTCAACAAAGGTCTGGAATCAATGTAATATATGCTTTTCACTCTTCAGTTAATTTTATATAGAATTGGAAGATACAAAACAAAATACATGTTTAGACATAAACTTAATAAGGAACATCCCAAAAGTATGTAAGAAAAACCATAAAACACTCCTAAAAGACACAAAATAGTTACACAAATTAACAAAAAACACTTTGTTCTAGAATAAAAAGACTCAAGTTCATAAAGGCAGTTGTTCTCCCTAAGTTAATTTAGCACACTGTATCAACATGCATACAAGAGAACCCTTTATTTTCTTGAGCTAGACAAGATGCTTATAAAGTTTATCCTTAAGAACAACAACAACAAAAAATAGCCATGAAGTCCAAAAAAAGAACAACATGCAAAGTACAGTGGGTTGAGGAATGTTACAGCTTAAATGATGGATATTCTCCCATGACCCCATGCGCTCAGAGGTGACACTTTTGAAAAATGACTGGATCATGGGTGCTATGATCATTGATGGACTAGTTCACTGATGAATTCATGGCTGACTGTGTGTTTGGGAGGTGGAATCTAGTCAGAGGATACTTATAACTGGGCATATGACCTATAAGAGTATATATTTGTCTCTTGCTCCTCCATATCTCATTGACCTTCCTGGCTACCATGACATGAACAGCCCACTTAGTATGCTGTTTCTGCCTTGATCCTGCCAACCAGGGACTGTAACCGTGAGCCAAAATAAACCTCTCTTTTTGTAAATTGTGAGTGCCGGTTATTGTGTCCTGGCAATAAGAAAGTAACTAAGATGAGAGATATTCCTCAAAAAGTTATGTCCACTTAGAACCTCAAAAAATGACCATACCTAGAAAGAAAGTTTCTGTAGATACAATTATTTAAGTCAAAATGAGACTGTCCAAGATAAGGATGGAATTTAATGATTTATGCCTTTATAAGCAAATGACAGAACACGTTCATATCCATACCCCTAGGACAGGGGATTGTGCGCCAGGGGCTCTGCCAGGCCCAGTTATCCACGCCCAGCTACTACATCTCAATTAAAAGAGCCCGGAGTCTACAGAGAGGTGGAGGTAGCCTGGGGTGAGTTCTGGTGACCTGAGGAGTTGGAAACCTACATTCCAGCTTTTGAGTTCCTGGGGAGCTACCAGGACACTGGACTGGGTCCAGTGGATTGCTGGGCCTTAGTGAGCCATGCTCAGCAGTCTTGTTTCAGCCCAGGAAGAAGGAACCTTGCTCGGAGTCTCTGGGCTCAATTGGGCTGGCCTGCAGACAGCTTGCAAGCAGCACTGCCAGCTGCTGAGTTCATATCCAAACCCCTAGGACAGGGAATTTGCCCTGGGGATTTCTCTGGCCCCAGTTCTCCACACCCTGTTTCTGCCTCTCAACTTAGGGGGCCAAGTACCTGCAGAGGAGCTGAGACTGCTCCAGTAGCTGAGGGTGCAGGAGATTTGCAACACACCCAGAGGAAGCTTTGGAACACCACTAAAACCAAGGAAATAAAGAAAAATGACAAAAGGAAAGACCAAAAGGCAGGCTCAAATCTCCAACCCAACCCAAGAAAGCCCGGGAGCCATGTACATAGAAGAAAATATAAGTCATACACCTGAAATGACTGAAATGATATCAACTGAAATAAAGAAGCAAATAGGGGAAACTATGAAGAAATTCAAATTAGAAATAATTGCCCAGGTTTTTAAAAGAAGAAATGATAAAAGTAGTGACAGAAATAGTGAACACATCTAGTGAAGGCACAGCTAAAAAATTAGAGGAACAAAGCAAACAGATAGAATCCCTGAATGAACACTATAAGAAACAAACAGAATGCATAAAGCAGATTCAAAGAGATATACAGGAAATCAAAAATTCTATTGAAAGCTGTCAAAACCACCTAAATGAAACTGAAGATAGAATTTCAGACCTCAAAGACAAAATTGCAGCTAGTGAACAGGAGAGGAAATATCTTTTAAAAATAACAAAAAATCAGGAAATAACCATTCAACAGCTGCAAGATGATGCAAAGAAAAATAACATAAGATTAATAGGGATAAATGAAAAAGGGGACAGCCGAAATGATATCAAGAGGATATTTACAGAAGTAATAACTGAAAACTTCCCAAGCATGAGAAGGGAAAATGACATTTAGATTAGTGAAGCATATAGAACTCCAAATAGCCATAACCAAAATAAAACTACACCCAGACACATAATAATCACATCCCAGAAAGCCACCATAAGAACAGAATACTAAAAGGTGTTAGAGAGAAAATACAGATCACCCATAAAGGAAAATGTATCAGAATCACAGCAGACTTCTCAACACAAACAATGAAGTCATGAAGAGCATGGAGTGAAGTATTTCAGATCCTAAAGGAAAACCACTTCCAACCCAGACTGATGTACCATGCAAAACTGTCCTACAAAATGGAAGGAGAAATAAGATGCTTCCATGACAAAGAAGAGCTGAAAAATTTCATGACCACAAAACCAACCCTACAAGGAATACTGAAAGATATTCTAAATACACATACGATAAAACCACCAAGCAAGGTAGACAATTACATAGAATGGAAAGCTAAAGATACAACAGCAGAAAGATAACATGTCAATAATAAACCAGTATATAACAGTTATAACCATTAATGTAAATGGCCTCAACTCATCAATCAAAAGATACAGACTGGCAGAATGGAGCAAGAAACAACATCCAACCATATGCTGTCTACAAGAAACCCATCTTACCCAAAAGACACCCATAGACTGAAAGTCAAAGGATGAAAAACAGTACTTCATGCAATAGGAAACCAAAAAAAAAAAGCAGAAGTAGCAATCCTGTTTGCAGACAATGTGAATTTCAAACCAAGAATGATCCAAAGAGATAAAGAAGATCACTACATAGTAGTTAGGGGAAAACTTCAAGAGGAAGAGATAACAATCTTAAATATATATGCACCAAATTACAGAGCACCCAGCTACACAAAGAAAATATTAACAGAAATGAAAAGTCAAATAAGCAATAACACAATTATTACAGGAGATTTTAACACACCATTGACACAGAGAGACAGACAACTAGACACAAAATCAGCAAAGACATAACAGAACTGAATCGTACCTGTGAACAAATGGACTTGATAGATGTATATAGAGTTTTCCATCCAACAACATCAGAATATACATTCTTCTCAACAGTACATGGGACATTCTCTAAAATAGACCATATACTAGCCCACAGAACATATTTAAGTAAATGCAAAACAATTGAAATTATCTCATACATGTTATCGGATCATAGTGCCATGAAATTAGAAATTAACGACAAAAACAACTGTAAAAACCTCACAAACACATGGAAACCGAGTAATACACTCTTGAGCAATCAGTGGGTGACAAACAAAACTGAAGAAGAAATTAAACATTATCTAAAAGCAAATGAAAATACAGACACAACTTACCAGAATATGTGGGATGCAATGAAAGCAGTCCTCAGAGGAAAGTTTATTGCACTGAGTTCCCACATCAGGAAGACAGAATGAACACAAATAAACAACACAATGCTACAACTCAAACATCTAGAAAAAGAAGAGAAAGCCAAGCTCAAAGCCAAAAGAAGGGAGGAAATTATAAGGATTAGATCAGAAATTAATGCAATAGAGACTAAGAAAGCAGTACAAAGGATCAAAGAATCAGAGTTGGTTCTTTGAAAGAATAAATGAAATTGATAAGCCCCTAGCCAACCTTATTAAAAAAAGGAAAGAGAAAACTCAAATTCATGCAATAAGGATTCAAAAAGGTGAAATTACCACAGACTCTGTGGAAATACAGACGATCATCAACACCTATTTTGAAAACCTCTACTCTCATAGGTGCGATAACACTGAAGAAATAGACAGATTCCTAGATACATATGAACTACCAAAGCTGGATCAGGAAGATGTAAAACTGCTGAATAACCCAATTTCTATTAATGAAACTGAAAATGTAATCAAGACCTTGCCAACAAAGAAGAGCCCAGGCCCAGATGGATTCACTGCAGAATTCTATAAGAAACACAAAGAAGACTTAATTCCGACACTCCTCAAACTCTTCAATGAAATTGAAAGGGAAGCAATTCCCCCTAAGTCATTCTTGGAAGCAAATATTACTGTAGTACCAAAACCTGAGAAAGACCCAACTAAAAAAGAGAACTATAGGCCAATCTACATAATGAACATAGATGCAAAAATTATAAATAAAATATTAGCAAACAGGATGCAGCAAATCATCAAGAAAATTATTCACCCCGACCAAGTGGGATTCATCCCAGAAATGCAGGGATGGTTCAACATATGTAAATCAATAAATGTAATCCACCAAATCAATAGGGCCAAAAGGAAGAACCACATGATCATCTCTATAGATGCAGAAAAAGCTTTTGATAAGGTCCAACACTCATTCATGATAAGAACCTTACAGAGAATTGGAATAGATGGTCTTTACCTCAATATGATAAATGCTATCTACGACAAACCTACAGCCAACATCATACTAAATGGCCAAAAACTGAAAGCCTTTACCTTAAAATCAGGTACAAGACAAGGTTGTCCCCTGTCACTGCTCCTATTCAACATAGTACTGGAAATACTAGCCAAAGCAATCATACAAAAGAGAGAAATAAAAGGAGTAAAGATAGTAAAAGAGGAATTTAAATTACCATTATTTGCAGGTGACATGATACTTTACATAGAAGACCCCCAAAACTCCATTGAAAAACTCCTAGATATAATAAATAAATTCAGCAATGTAGCTGGATACAAAGTCAATACTCAAAAATCAATAGCATTCCGATACACTAAAAACAAAAATACTGAAAGAGAGGTAAGAGAAGCCACACCCTCACACTAGCATCCAAAAAAATGAAATGCTTAGGAATTAATCTCATGAAAGATGTAATAGAGCTATACTAGGAAAATTATAATACCCTGAAAAAGGAAATTGAAGAAGACCTCAGAAAATGGAGACATACCGTGTTCATAGATAGGAAGAACAAACATTGTGAAAATGGCCATTCTCCCAAAATTACTATACAGATTCAATGCAATCCCAATCAAAATACCACTAACATACCTCATAGATCTAGAGAAATCACTCCTAAAATTCATCTGGAACCAGAAGAGACCTAGAAGAGCAAAGGCAATTCTTGGCAACAAAAGCAAGGCAGGAGGCATCACAATCTCCAACTTGAAATTATACTACAAAGCTACAGTAATAAAATCAGCATGGCACTGGAATAAAAACAGACCTGAAGATCAATGGAATACATTGGAAGATACAACCACAACCACAAACTCACTCAACCACCTTATCTTTGATAAAGGGGCCAAACATGTTCACTGGAAGAATGACAGTCTCTTCAACAAATGGTGCTGGTAAAATTGGCTATCCATATGCAGAAGACTAAAACTAGACCCATGCCTATTACCATGTACTAAACTAAAATCTAAATGGATCAAAGATCTAAATCTTAAAACAGAAACACTAAATCTGTGGGAAGACAAAGTAGGTAAAAACCTCAAAGATATAGGGGTAGGTAGAGAATTCATGAACAAGAACCAAACTACATGGGAAATACTTCCCAGAATCAATAACTGGGACCATATCTTATTAAAGAGTTTCTCCATGTCGAAAGAGATTTCCAGCAGAGTGAAAAGAAAACCCACGAATTGGGAAAAAATCTTAATGGATTGTACCTCAGACAAAGGACTTCTTTCTAGAACTTATAAAGAATTTAAAAAAATCATACCCATGAAATTCAAAGACCCAATCCAAAAATGGGCATCTGAAATGAATACACAGTTCTCAGATGAACAAATACAAATGGAAAATAAATATATGAAAAAATGTTCATTATCAGTCATTAGAGAAATGCAAATTAAAACCACACTGAGATTCCATCTCACTCCAGAAAGAATGGCCAGAATAGAAAAAACTACCAACAACAAGTGCTGGAGAGGCTGTGGGGAAAAAGGAACTCTTCTGCACTGTTGGTGGGAGTGTAGACTGGTGCAACCACTGTGGAGGTCAGTCTGGAGATTCCTCAAAAACCTGGGTTTGGAGGTCCCATTTGACCCAGCTATCCCACTTCTG
>PVJX010005485.1:43926-85171 GCA_004027295.1 Dolichotis patagonum
GAAAACATCATACCACAGTGATATATGTGCACCCATGTTTATAGCAGCACAATTTGTAATAGCCAGATCTTGGAAACAACCTAAGTGCCCATCAACTGAGGAATGGATAAAAAAGTTGTGGCATTTTTATACAATGGAGTACTACTCAGCTATAAAGAATGACCACATTGAGATATTTATAAATAAATGGACACGACTTAAGGCCATACTCATAAGTGAAATAAACCAGACTCGCATGTGTAAATACCATATAGTCTCCCTAGTATGAGAGTTGATAAAAGTATATAAAATATTATAGTAAGCATGAGTCTCCATCTCATAGCTTTGAAGACTTTTAATATTTTCATTCATCAGTTGGAATGGTTTTATTCTGTTTTGTTTGACTATATCATGCATGATGGTATTAACAGCTGTTTGAAGAAAATAAAATATTATGACAGTATTGCTGATTTAATATCATCCTTCTTAGAAGTTCTACCATGCTTCTATTCTTCTACCACCATTGGTTCTATCTATTACATTGTGTCTTATTGGGATTTGAATATGTGTGATAGTATAAACAAAATTTTTTATTGAAAATGAGATATTATAGTACCCATTTATCATTCTCTGTTATTCGGTTCAGAATGCCCTGTAATTCTTTCACTCTTTGAATGGTTTTACACTATTTTGTTATGTTTGATATTATTGTATTTGAAACTATGCTCAACTATAGCAGAGAAAGAGATATTGTGATAGCTCCTGTTAATGTTTGGTTGTTTTAATGTAAAGTACTGTGTTGCCTGTGTTGCCTATGTTGTCCTGTTCTGATCTGCTCTGTTCTGCCCTCTTTTGTTTTATTTTCTTTAAAATAAAATTTAAAAAAAAAGGAAAAGAAAATGACAGAACTCACATAGATACATACAAGAGGTCACAGGAAGATGGAAGCAAGATTAGAATGATACATTCAAACAAATGAATCCCAAGGATTCCCTGAAATCATCAGAATCTAGGAGAGAGGTATAGAACAGATTCTCTGTCAAAGCATCCAGGAAGGGTCAACCTTGTCAACATCCTGATTTGAGAATTCTGACCTTCGAAACTGTGAGACAGTAAGATTCTTTTGTTCTAAACCACCAAGTTTGAGGTAATTTCCTATGGTATCCCAAAGAAACTAATGCAGGGAAACAGATATTTCAAACATTAAAACATATTATAAAATATCTATAATTACAATGGTTTGATTTTAATATATCTCTCTTAAACTTGTGTAGCAGAATAAAATACCCAGGAAACAACTTATTTAAATATGCATCAAGAGTAATGCCCAAAGTGGATTGAAGCTTATAGAGTAGACTGGCAACCGCAAACTGATGAAAATACCAAATAAACAGCCTTCACTGGTCACATTTGTAGGATATTAGAGACTCGATTTATTTATTTAAAACTGGTATACAGAGTGAAATAGCTCACCATTTATTTTGCCTTGCTAGAAAACCCGTATCATTGGTTCTCCTGGAGGTGCTCATCATGACTAGCTTTCCCAGTGTGGTTCAACCATTGTCATTGGAGGAGCTCAGGACCTGGTTGGTGAGAGTGGCTATGGTTCACCTTGGGGGAGCTCTGGTCCTTACATCAACCATTGCTTCCTGGCTCTGGAGGGGAAGACTTGTGCTGTTTAATCTCCAGAAGAAACTTGTCATGCTGGCTTTCTGGCAGGTACTCGACTGTTTTTATCATCAGAAGAGCTCAGGACCTCCATGTTGCTGAGGATGGCTGTGGTGCTTTTCAGGGAAGCCCTGGTTCTCATTTTTAGCATGATTTCTCAGCTTCAGTGTAGAACATTCAATCTACCAGCACAGCTCCTTCACCCTGCTGGCATAGACTTTCTGGCTTCCACCACTGACCTTTGGGTTTTCCCAGCACGGATCCATAAAATGGACTGGTGCGAGTCCTTCTTGTGGGCTCCAGACCTCCAGCTGGACTCATAGGAAGCATTATCATGGGCTCTAGATTTTCATCTGGACTCATGCAGGACATTGCTGTGGAATCCAGGCCCTTGGCTGAATATTCTGGGTCTTTAGTGTTGTGGACAGATTTCCTACACTTTCTTGTGTTTTACCATGGGTGACCATTATAAAATAATAGTATAAATTCTGTGTCCTGATTCTAATTGTTTTCTGCACAACCACTGACTACAACACATGTAAACAAGTTAAAAACTTTAGATAAAAATGGCAAATTCTAGAAGTATTATAAATTATCAAATTAACTGAAGAAGAAATTAAAAAGCAGAATGAACACATTACATGTAAAGAAATTGAGTCAGCACTTTAAAAAATATTCCCTCAAAGCTCCAGAGCCAAATAAATTTACTAAGGAATTCTCTCAATATTTAAAGCAGAAATAAAAATCTTCCACACACTCCTGAAAAACAAAAGGAGAGAACACCAAATTAATTTTTCATAGCTGCTATTAACTAATATTAAAAGTACACAAAATCATAACAAAAATATAAAACTAAACATCGACATCCCTAGCCACATGCAGTGATACACACCTGTAATCCCACAGTTCAGGAGGTAAAGGCAAGAGGATCATGAACACAAGTTCAACCCAGGCTACATAGCAAATTCAAGGGCAGCCTGAACTACCTCCCAAGGCTGTCTCAAAACAAAGATGTTTTATCCTCTGGAAACATATATTAAAAAATCTGTAACTAAATATTAGTAAAATAAATCTAATAACATGCAGCATGGATCATTTACCAACATCAAATTGTGTTTAACCCAGGACTTCATGAATAATTTAATACCCAATGTACTGTATTAACTGAAAAAAATCACATATTATCCCAATAAAAGAATCAGAATCATGTAACAAAAATTTTGCAATTTTAACAAATCAGGAATAAAAAGGAAGCCCACAACCTGATAAAGAGTGTTTAAGCTAAATTTTAGAAATTTTTAAGAAATCCACAAAAAACTATTAGAAATAATAAATGAGTTAACAAAATGGAAGTATAAAATTTTTACACAGAAACAAATCAGAGGTCTATATACTATAAGTGAATAATAAAATAAAATTTAAAAATAATCCTATTCATGCTAACATCAAAAATTATCAAAAGAAATTCAATAAAAAAGACTTGCACAGTATCAACTACAAAATATCACAGAAGAATGAAATTCCTAAGTAAACAGACATATTGTATATTCATAGGTCAGAAAGCAAAATTGATAAAATTGTTTAATGTAATTCTTATCAAAATAGCAATTTTTAAATAAATAGACAAACATTCTAAATTGACATGGAAATGAAGAGGACCCTTAATGACTAAAATAATTTTGAAAGAGAACAAAATAGGTATGACCACTAATTTCAGAATTACAACAGTACTAGCACAAGTATAGGGGCACAGAGCAGTAGACTACAACTGACAGCCCAGTGATAAAGCCTTTCATTCATATTCAATTGATTTTTCATTAAGATGCCAGGAAAATTCAAGACCAAAAATGATCATCTTTTAAAGAAATACTGCTGGAGTGATTGCATATTCATAAGCAAAAAAATGAACTTCTACCTTTATCCCACACTACAAACACACACAGATAAATGGACGATGGGTGTACATAGAAGGACTAAAAACACCTAAGGAATAAACCTAGAGTGTATATTTTGAAACTTGAGATTAGTGAAAGAGGACTTAGGTTTGATACCAACAGTGTGATCTTTAAAAGATAATATCAATAAGACTTGAGTGTGAAACCCTGGGCTAAATCCCCAGCATTGCAAAAAATAACATTAATAAATTGGACTCCAATCACATTTCAAAATATTTCATAAAGCTTCACACTCATTAGCGTAGCTAAAATTCGAAAGACAGACTGTGACTACTGGCAACAATGTGAAACACATAAACTCATGGACATTGCTGTGAGTTGTGAAATTATGCTGTTGCTTTGGAAAACAAAGTAGCAGTTCCTCAAAATGATAAACAAAAATACAACATGACCCAGAAATTTCATTCCTGAAATAGACCCAAGAGAAATGAGAATATATGCCTATGCAGAAACATATACAAAATATTCCTATGGTAGCAGCATTATTCAGCATGGCCAAAATTTCAAACACGAGTGTTTATAAGCCAATAAATAGATACACAAAATTTGACTTATCTATGCAATGAAATATTAACCATAATAAAGAATGAAAATGATTCATGCTATGGTTTAGATGAACCTTGAAATCATTATGCTAAGCAAATGAATGACATCATTTATACATGTCCATAATAGGCAAATCCAGAAATACAGACAGTAGAATGATGATTTCCATAATTTAAAGGTGAAAGCAATGAGAAGTTACAGTTAATGAGTGTTAGAAATGTTTTAATTAGATAGTAGACATGTCTACACAACACTGTGAATATAGTAAAGCCACTTAGTTGTATACTATTAATGTAGAAATATATGGCATATAAAATTCATGGTGTATAAGTTATTTTAAAAACGTATTTTCAAAGACAGAAATAAGAAAAAAGAAACCATAGACTGTGAAGTATATTAATAAGTGACCTATGAGTATATAAAAAAGCCTTTCAATGCAGTAAAAAAAAAAAACTAAGAAAACAAACAACCCAATTTTAAAATAAACAAATGGTATGATTATATATTTCACTACAGAAATCATACAATTGGCAAGTAAGTACATAGAAATGTTCAACCTACCTCATCATTAAAGAAATGTAAATAAAACCACAATGAGATATCACTTCCAATCATTAGAATAACTATAATCATAATAACACATTAATGATATTGGCAAGCATGTAAAGTCTAGAACTTTACACATTGCTGGTGGCAATGTAAAGTGAAAACATTTGAAAATAATTTGCAGTTTCTTAAAAAGCTAAGAAATTCATCATTGGTCCTGTAATTCTACTCATAAAGATCTACTTAAGTGAAAACCTATGTCTACACAAAGACCTTTATACAACTGTTCATAACAGCAATTACTTGTAAGAGCCAAAAAATGGGAATAATCCATGAAGTGGATTTTCTATGAAATCAAATACTATCCAATAATAAAGAAGAATTAAGAATCAATATGTCCTACATCAATACATGATCATCAATATATAAGGACAAACCTCAAAATCATGCTTAAAAAAATAAGCCAGATGCAAAATATTATATATTGTAGGATTCCATTTATGCAAAACTTTTTTTAAAATTTTGAAGACAAAAAGAAAAAAGAAAAAACAACAATTTCCTGGGATGGGAGGTGGGAACTGGAATAGGGAATTTTTTTATTTAGGGAAAAAAAGCAAAACAGAAAAAAAGGTAAATATTATACAGAATTTCAAAACAAAACATAAGAGATCACTAGTTGATAGATTACATACTGTTATCTTGGAGGTAGTGGCTCAAGTCACAAAATCAAAGCATAAAAAGTGGGCATACAATCAAACAATGACAGTACAAACCATTCTGTTTGATAAACTAACAAAAACTTATTAGTACGGCTATCTGTCTTGCACACTTAAACATACATACATTATATCCTTTACAGCACTTTCTTTCCCTTTCATTATCACAATATCTATTATACATTTTGAATCTTATTACTCTTTCAATTTTCTATTATTATTTTTTATACTAGAGAGACAATACTATATTTACTAACGTGAGTCTGGTTTATTTCACATATGAGGATAGTCTCAAGTTGCCTCTATTTACCTATAAAAGCCTCAAGATCATCCTTTTTTATAGCTGAGTAATATTCCATTGGATATGGAAATATTTTAAGACTGAATTATGATGATAGATGTCCAACAATGGAAAATTAGCAAAATCAATGAATTATAACTTACAATGTGTGGATTTTATGGTATTTAAATTATAGCTCAACAAAACTGTTGAAAAATGAATAATGTATTCTTATTAAAAACCCATAAAAGTAATATGAGTTCACAATGAGGAGCATCAGAAAGAGGAAATACCATTTGGTGATACCTATGCCTCACTCAAAAAAATACAAAATGAAAGAGGAATTGGCAAAAAATCACAGTTATGCTTCTAAAGATTATTCGAGGGATCAACTTTCTAAAACCTAAAAGAATGATAAGAAAAGTATTTTGATCAACAGCAATGTTTATGTTCCCAATTATCACACTTCTTTTAGATATCAAAATGTTTGTGCAAATGGGTAACAAGCTACGTTACAACAGAAAGTGAAATATGGAAATCCTCTCTGGCTTATCAATTTATGTTATCCTCACGTGTGAATTTTAATTTCTGTTTCATGAATATGTCTCTAAATTCTCTTTCTTGTATACAGTTTGGTGAAAGAAAAAAAGTAACACGTAATTGAGTAAGTTACTGTTATATTTTATTTGTGTATTATAAAATGTTAAAATACTAGAACTGAAGGGCCCACAGTCTTTATCAAAGATACCATTTCTCCCTACTGGTGTAAAAAATTTATAAGACATTTATTTTCAAAAGGAAACCAAGAATAAATGAAGAATGATCTTTGGTTTGACTCACACATGGCACAAAAAGATATTTCACTTTCAAGGAAAGTTATAAACATACTTTATGACAGTCATTAAATCATTGATTTAATGGCAAGATTGGAATTGTAATGCATGGACACTTTCCATAACTCCACTAATACTTCAACTCAGCTTCAACTCAGCTTGTCATTTTCTAAGAAAAGTCATGTATGGCCATGATCTCCCCCACCCCTCACCCTCTACCTCCTCATCTTAATCCTCCTCCCAAATTGGGGATTGAACTCATGCCATCCCCAGTCCATTTATTAAAAATTTTATTCTGAGACAAGGTCTTGCTAAGTCACTATGTTGCCCAGGATGGACTTCAATGTAAGATCTGCCTCAGCCTCCCAGAGCAGTAGGATTACAGGCACGTGCCATGATGCCTGCCTCCCTGACTCTTTTAAGGAGAAGAAAATCTCCCAAAAAAGAGGATGTTGCTGGAATCATTATGTCTGATGAAGAAGATAAAAGGATGATTACAATGAACATATTCACAGTCTGAGTCCGATGAGACAGTAAAGGCCATGCTGGTGGCTGCAGTGGCCTCAGTGCCATCCTCGGTCACCTCCAGGAAGGACCTGTGCAGGAACCTCTGGGCCTGCAGCCCGGACTGCAGGCACATTCTTGAGCAATTCACGTCCTGCTCGCTGAAAGCTTCTCCCAACCCCAGAGCTACCAGGGCAGCCTCCAGGTCGTAAGTGTCCTGCACTTCAAACCGAGGCAAGTGCAAACTCACGTTCCTTGTTTCCATTTGTCCAGGGTTGGTCCATTCCACTAACTTCTCAGGAGTTATTTTATGTATAATCTATTTTTTAAAAGAAGGCAGATTGTAATGATTGTCAATAAAAATTTAAAACAGTGCAATATTTGATTTATATTAGAAATTATTAATATTAGAGACAAGCAAAACTTTATTTCACTACACTATTGCTTTTATATAGTGGGCAGGCATTATTTCTCTATTTAAATTACCTGTGCATATATGAAAACCCAATCTCATGAAATCAATTTTGAAAGATTAAAAAGTCATTTCTGTAATAATCTTTGTAGGTCATTGTTTTCCATTCCTCTTTAACTTTTTAGTCATACATAGTTCCTATCAAAGTGATTGTCTATTATAAAATTTAACTCTGTCACAATACTATGCAGCTATCCTAAACACCTTCAAGCTGATAAATACTATTCCCATCAAATTTACAAATTTCAGCCAACACTCACCTATTCATTCACTTTAGAGACATCTAGTATGTGTCAGGTCTTATGATAGATGCTGCTAAATATTACACATATAGAAATGTCAATTACTATGAATTTCAAACTAGGTATCCTACTACATTCAATGTTGAAATTACCAATTTGACCCAGAAAGCCAGCTTTTGTCTTCTGCATTATTTCCTTGGGGTAATTACCACACTTGAGGCTTTTGAATCAGTTCTTGAAACTTCTTTGAGGTCTTTGAGAGTACCAATATCATTTTGCTGTCCCAAAATATTTTCTAACTCATAAGGCTACCAGATAAATTTCACAGCATGCATTAAATCTGGTATTTTATTTTTCTTAATCTTGTATTTTAATCACTTAGCAGATATGATTTATTGAGTGTCCTTGGCCCATTCTAGGATATATTTTCCCCCAGACTTATACAATATTAAGTACCCATTAAAACCAAAACTTATACCTGGCAAAATACTGAGGTTCATAAAAGTTAAAAAGCTCCAACAGTCAGAAAGCCACTAAAGGGGCAAAAAATTAAAATAAAGTCTTTTAGAAGTCCAAACTCTGCAGACACATGAATGTTGTAACTAAAAAGTGGGTGAGTCTAAGTCACTTGGTTCAAAACTAAGGATCAAAGAGAAACTCAAAATGTCAAATAAACAAAATTTGTTCTGTATACACATGTGTAAGTTTTATCCAGGAAAGGAATCCATAGATATCATCCATTTCTTAGAACTTTCATACAACCTTCAGTGTTCATTTTAGCTCATCCCTAAACATTGGGATACTGCTTATCCTCAATAAGGCTGATACCATGGAATGCTCCTCCTTAGACAGCTGCACACAGAGGTACTTTGCACTAATGCTGTCAGGTAGCAGCTTCTATTCAGATGCCCTGTTTCCCAACTCACCCAGTGCAAAGTCTCAGGAAATGAAAGCAAGAATAAGGAGATGCAAGGGGCTTACCTTCTCCAGACCATCAATATCATTGGGCAGAAGCACAAACATGCTGAGCTCACTGTTTTTATAGGGGATCTCCACAATTTTGGCCTGCAAGTCCTCCAGAAAAACAAAACTAAAAGAATGGCGCTGTGCCATCATATGCACAGATTTGCTTGTACTCTGCAACAAATCAACAGAGCATATAATGTCAAAAACATAAGGCAAAAGGCATAAGGTAACCAAGTGAGCTCACCAAAATAATTAGTTCAATGTAAAAAAAAATGCCAAAACTTAGAACTACCAAAAGAATATTTGTTATCATCCAGTGTACATTTGCTCAAATATGACTTTACATTTATATTACATGTGTGTTATACCTTGTGTCTAGATGCCCTCCTATTCAAGTCTAATTCAGTCATCAGTGGAGTTTTTTCAGAGGTAACTGGAGTTAGAATATGTGATTCATGGTGCAATGCTAGGATCAAGAGCACTAAGATTAAGGGTGTGAATGCTGCCCACCCTGAGCAGATGGATACCATATAACGGATAGAAAGAGCTGTGGTCGACCCTTGCTTGCTTTCCTACCTTCTGCCTGCCACAAACTTTTCTCCCTACAGTGCCTGTCCACCATTCACACTGCCTTGGAGCCAGTCAATTATGGACTGAAATCTCTACAAACTATTCCTCCCTTAACACTGGGTGTTGAGTTTTTGTCCCAGAAACAAGAAAAGTAACTAAAACAATGTATAAGCACTATGTATAAGAATCAATAAAAGATCATACCTTATTTAGCCAAAATTCCTCCTCCTTGGTATTTTCTTTCTTAAACTCCTTATCCCACTTCCCTTTCAAATAAATTGCATTTATCAGCACCAACTTGGTGGAGCTACTCAGGGAGTTTTCTGGAAACAGATCCTTGATTTTCTCTGCAAACAGACCAAAGAATTGACCCGTATTCCACATGACAAGTGACATGTGTGGTAGATATAATGCAGATGGATTTGATAAATCATTAAAAACTCAGCCATGTCAACACATGAAGGCTTTGTTGACAAAGGGTTTGCTATCAGAATCAGTGGAGGTTCTAACTTTGTCCATTGCCTAGTCATCTCACTAGATAAATTGAGGTTAGTGGTTAAGTGTTCAGGCTCGGGGACCAGAATGACTCTGTTTGCATCTAGATTTTCCCTCTATCAGCTGAAGAATCTATTTATGTTCTGTGTGCCTCAGTTTCCACATGTGAAAAATAGAAATAAATCTTATCTGCAGGTTGGTGAAAGGAATGATATGTGTGAAACACTATTTGGCATATCATAAGACTTCACTGCCAGCTATTATTCTTACCAATGCAATAGAATTTCTACCTGAGATTTAGAGAGTACTTATTCTATGGGAAAAGGTGTTGCTATTTTGCATTCTTGGTTCAATCAACCCCACACTAAATTCTGAAAAATACTATTAAGTGAGGTTTGTTTTGTTTTGTTTGTACCAGGGATCGAACTTAAGACCTTGTGCTTGCCAGGCAGGTGCTTACACCACTGAGCTAAATTCCCAGCTGCAGTGAGCCTTTTGATAGAGCCCTTATTTTCTGATTCTTTTAATTTTATTTCTCTGGATAAATAATGAAGATACATACAACTCTATTAACAGAGATATCTCTTATAACTGGAATAAAAATGTTAAATGTCAGTTGTTGCTCCCCATGGTCTATTTCCACATTAACATTTCTCTCTAGCATTTCATGTGCTTAGCTCATGCTTGGGAATGAGAAGGGGAGAATAATCTGAGGAATTAATTTAATTCTTTGCTGAGGATGGAGACAAAAGTTGTATCAAGCTGGTACAATGTGCAAATGGAGACAATGCCCAGGTGGTCCCAGTTGTAGGCAGCAGAGATAGGTCTTGAATGAAGAATCCACATAAAAAAGAAAAGCAAACATCTAGACATTTGCACTTATAGACTCAGGCTCAGAAAAGAAGGCTTTGATATAAAAGAAATAATAAACTGAAGATAGGCATGAGCCCAGTTTATGGAAGATCAAATATACTGTAATCCAGGGACAAACAATATCCCCCTAAGTGCTTGCCCCTATTGGGTTTTTTGGTCCATTCACTGTTTCCCCTTGAATATCTCTACATTTGCCATGACTGTACCACTATCTGCAGTGCCTTCTCATGCCCCTCAACCCCAGATTTGTCTTTGAGTCCCTGCAAAACCCATCTCAAGTCCCTTCCCAAAGGGACCCATGCAGTGTCAAATCCAAGATTTCACTCACAGAAAATAGTCAAGAAGTGTCTGTGTGATGAATGACCCACCCATACTCTACCATGTGTTTGGCTTTCAATCCAAGCATTAATCTTCTTTCGACTTTGGTCAGCTGCATTCACAAAATCAACAGGTTCCAGAGATGCATGGTAATATTTCTCAACATAATCTAAATATTTCTTTAGGAGAAACAGGGAAGAAACACAAAGTCATTTTAAAGTCAATCTTTCAATTGCCTGCATCTCTAAAAAAAAAAGTTGTGTTCACTGGGACAATTAATGCCAAAAGAAGAAGTTTTAGACTCTGGAAAAATCATTTTGAGTACCTTCATGTATAATTTTACAGATACAATGAGATTAAGGCAAATATCACACTCAAGTTACCAGGACTGAATAGAAGTTAAATGTTGGGTAAGCAGGCCAGAAAGACCACTAGTGATGTGGGCAGAGCCAGGCAGTTAACTTTGGCAAAAGCCCCAGAACTCCTGTCCTGATAGGACCATTCAATCACTCATAACTAACACAGATGTGATAGGATAGAAGCTGCAAAACTTACTTGAAGAAAAAGATATGTTTTCTCTCCAAACAGTCTATTGGCTACATACAATTCATAATCATCTGAGAGTTTTCTTATTTCATTCAAAAACTTTTGGAATTGCTCATGTATCTCTTCTGTCTTCTCAACCTTTAAAATGAAGACAAAAATTCAATGGGTTATCTTGGCAAAACCAAAACTGCCTTCTTCTCCATGAGAGTGTGATCACTGGGAATTTCCCTCTGTTGGATGCCATTGAGGTTAAGTCTGTGCCTTCTCAGTGGCCCCTGGATGTTAACTGTCTCTTACACAAAGCATATCATCATGTTATAAGTCACAATAAATCTCTTCTTCACCAGTCCAGTCTCAGAAATTTTTCTTCACTAACTAGGCTATGCTTTTGGTTTCAAATGTAATTGTCCACCACGTGTTTTATGTATTTGTTTTTGTCTACCCATGGACTCTAAGCACTTACAGAAAGTAGATGATTCTCCAGATAATTCTTTTCCACTAAAGTTTATAAATTTCTGTTTCAGATAGTGAACAAGAAAACTAACTCAAAATGGAGTAATTTGAGTTATGTATTCAACTGAAATAAGATTTATACCTATCCTGATGTAGGACTGGTACTTTCCTGTATGTTTCTATAAGAACCATCAGTGTTCTAATTAAAGGTTGAGGGATGGTCCATGGCAATGCCAGCTGACTCAGAAAGCTTCCCTGGGACACAGAGAAACATTATCCCATTGCCTGCTCAGTGTTATCTGTTTGTTTCCATTCACAGAGAGTGAAAAACAGAAGTATTTTAGTTTTGAAGTAAATAACCAATTTCTGATTGCACCAGACACAGAAAAGGCATCTTCCTATAGATAAGAAGCCCATGTGTCATAGATTGGTTCCATTGTTTTGTCTCTTTATTTGTTCTCAAGTTCTTTAATGACTAGACTAGTAACTGACAAATAGACACTCTGTTCATTTTTATGAAAAATTAATGAATATTTGAGCACATTCAGCTTGAAAATGTTAATGTGAGTGATGCTCTATCAAAATTTCTGAGATTGAATTTTATCTCCAGCTATCTTCTGGCTACTAGACACCTGCAGAAGGTTAATAATAATTTTTTAACCTCTCAGGTTGACTAAGAGTAAGTATTGTTTCTCCAGTGAGCAACTCATCACTAACTTCACCTCTATATTGGAGACAAGGGGAAAAACAGCTGTCAAACATGTTTTTATGTTTAAGTTTATGGTACTTCTGCAGTTTATGAAACCTAAAGCTAAGAAAGTAATTTAAAATTACTAACATCCTAAGATTTCATTCCAGAAAAAAATCTCTACTAGAAGGTTAATTATATCACAGGATTCTATATTATTGTAATGCAACTGAGTAAATCAGTTTTAATCTGGTATGAAAATTTCTAAAGTACAACAGTAGTTATGAGTCTACGTTAACAAGTATGTAATAACAAAAAGGATAATTGTCCCCAATAATACCACAAAAGAAGAGCAGAAATAAAAAGACAGAAAATATATACCATGTACAGGACCCTAATTACTTCAATGACACAATGTGAGCTAAGACAATAATACAAACAAGTATGAAAAAAGGTGACAGAAAAACCAGAAGAGGAGGGGAAAGGAAGGGGAAGGGAATTAGAAATCAAAAGCTGTAATACATGCATGTAACCACTCCCCAAGGTGACTATAAACTGCGTGAACTGCAACCAGGTACTAATAAAATAAAATTAAACATTTTTAAAAAGCAGAGACCTCTCTTCTCCACAGGCAATTTTATAATAAATGGTCAAGATATGCTAAAAAAAGAGAAAAGAAAAGAGAGTTTACATGTGACTGAAGTTAAGTGACAATTAGTTTAAAATAATATATTGTTATAAATTTAATTTTTGTATGTGGTTGCAATGGTAACCACAAAAATATTTATAGAATACACACAAAAGGAAATTAAAAGGGAATAAAATGTCTTATTAATGAAATTCAATAAGTAAACAAAAACCTAAACCACCAAAAAAAGAGAAAAATCACCAGGACAAGACAGTTTTATTGCAAATTCTACTTCATGAATGAGATGAGTTTCTGAGTTATACAAAGTTTTTCAGAGACCAGAACAGGAGGAAATATTCCTCAACTCATTTTAAGAATCCAGTGTTACTTTGGTACAAAATCCAGAGAAACATACTACAAGAAAAATTATTGATCATTGGTCTTTTTTGAGAAACATACTTTTTAAAACATAATATTAGCAATTATAATGCAACAACGTATAATTTGTAAAATATCATGACCGAATTGGTTATCCCACAAATGAAAGAATGGCTTACCATTAGACATTCTTTAAAGTACTTCACATGATCCCCAGTAAAAATGTCTCATAGCAGTACTATACAGAGTAGAATGATGTTTACAAGAAGCTTCATTGTTCAAGAGGGAGAGAAGAAAGATAAAATGTTGATTAAAGTATATATACAATTATAGTTAGATGAGAAAGATTAAAAAATCATACCCAGTATAAGCAAAAATGTTGAGACAGAAAGGAGATAAGTGACTGACTGGCCAGGGCCAGGGCTGGAGAGGAGAAGGTTAGCAGGACCCAGGGTTGAAGGAGAAACATGGGATGACAACAGATGGTTATTCAGGGGGTAATGCAATGTGCCAAAACCGATGGGAATGATGGCTGCACATTTCTCTGAGAACCACTGAATTGTATGCTTTAAATGGTTCAACTGTACAATATGTGAGGTATCACAATAAAGCTGTTTTGTTTTGTTTTGCTTTTTGATACAAGGTCTCACTATGTAGTTCAAACTGGTACTGAACTCACTGTGTAGCCCAGGTTGGCCTCAAACTCACAGCAATCGTCCTTCTTGAGCCCCACCCCAACCCTCGTCAAGTGCTGGGATGACACGTGTGTGTAATAATGCCAGCATTTAAAAAGCTGTTTTAGCAAGGCTTCCAGAAACATGGCAGAACAGTGAGCAATGAAGAAACAGCCTCTCCAATATTTGGAATCCAGATACTTAAATATAGGAATGTGAGGAAAGGAAGGAGGAGAGAAGTGAATTTGTGGGATGCAGCAAGAATCACAAGTGAGAATTTAGAGACCACAGTATAAGGAAAGAAGGATCACAGCATACAGGAGGGAAGTGGCAAATGGCACTTTCTTCTTAACTGCTGGCCCATGGCATGGGAGGGTGACTCAGACCTGCAGAGGCATGGTGACTACTGATGACCCCAGAGGCCTCCACAGAGAAATACACCAGTGGGCTGTATCAGTAAAGACTGCAAACTATATTAACTGGTGAACTATTTGGGCTCAAGGGCCCCCAGGAGAGGTCAGCTGGCCAGTGGTCACTTTGGAAAAGGCCCAAAGTAAGAACTCAGAACAGTTTAAGGGTTGGCACCACCTAGCAGCTCCAAGTGTCAGGGTGAGGTGCAACCAAGCTCAAACTGGCAGGAGGTGGACACAAGCTACCAGGATTCACTGGCAGTGTTATGGCCTAAAAAGCTAGGGCTGAACAGCCAGAAACCAGAAGCACCCTGAGCTTCAGGGACTAAAGGCCCAGGTTTGCTGCCATTATCTGGCACTGCCATGATTTTACTGCTGTCTTGATGGGATCAGCAGAGATCCGAGTTCTGTCTGCTCCCTCTGCCAGCCACTGACAGCAGAGACATGCCCTAAAGTGGATGTATTTTTTTTCTACTTTTCTTCGTCTTTTTGATTTTTATTTTCTATTCTTTCTTTTTTAATGTTTTTGTTTTTACAAGTGAGACCATTGTTTCTAGCTTTTTAATTTTTGTTTGTTTTGTTCTGTTCATTTCCATGTCTTCCATTTTTCTTTTCCTCTTGTCTTCTTCATTAGTTCCCAAAGCTTGTGCAATCCTTATTGGTCCCCCAGCCTTTCTTCTAATCCCTTTCTCTTCCTCTATTTCTCTATTTTTTCTAGTAATTCTTTTTAACTTTTATCTCTTGAGGGTAAAATCACATACTGAGCAAATATTTACTGTACATAACTTTCTGGTTTATTTTAAATTTTGTTATATTACTACAAACCCTATTCATATAGTTAAAGGTGGCAAATTAATAATTATCAATTTGTAATTTTCTGAGGTGTGTTTGATGTTATTGTTATTACTGAGTCTACTACTTTAGAAGTAGTAGTGATATAGTTGTTCTTACCAGTTTTTCTTCTTTTACACCAAGACTGAGATTGCCTGAGGGTCGTAAACAGTACTATAGGCCAGTACCAAAGAACCAGAGCCTAGGCCAAATATACAGCAACTTCACAATCCCAATAAAGTGAAGAAATAGGATCTTGCAACAGAATCAAACCCCAAAATCCAGCTACTAGTAGAAGTCATCTCTGACAAGTAATCATTTCCTAAGGGTTCTCAATCTTATCAACAAAGATACCTTCCATAAACAATTTATGAGCATCAACATAGGAATTAAAACTTCAAAAATAGAAAATGAGAAGACAGACTCAAAATACAACCTCAGACTTCCAGCCCACTAAAGGCAAACCCAGTAGGCAATGAGGTAGATCAATTCAAAAGCCACCCACCTGGACTCCCTGAAGTAGTAACAGCAGAAGTAACAAAGCAAATGAATGAGGCTCTAAAAAAAAGCAAAAGAGAAATAATTTCTTAGATAACATCAGAGACATATTAAGGGCATGATTAGGGATTCTAAAAAGATAAATACAAAAAATAGAGCAGCATGGAAAGCATGAATGTCCAAAATAGGGAAGGATTACTCCATGAAACAGATTCAGTCAGATACTCAGGAGATTACATATTCTGATGAATGTATGTGCAATATAACGAACCAATGTGAGGACAGAATGTCATTGTTAGAAGACAAGACTGTGCCTAGCAGTCATGTAAAGTAAAATTTCTTAAAAATAATAAGGAACTGTGAAAAATCAATGCAGCAACTGTTGCATTATGAAAAGAAGAATAACATAAGATTGATCAGAGTCAATGAAAAAGTAGAACATAGCACAAATGACATTAAAGAAAAAAACCTGTTCACAGAAATAATGGCATAAAACTTTCCAAACATAGAAAAGGAATTTTAAATACAGATAAATGAGGGATATAATGGTCCAATTAGCCATGTTCAAAAATAATCTACACTAAAGCATATAAGTATTCCAGAAATTTAACACGAGAACAGAAGATTAAAAACCATTAGAGAAAACAGACCACCTATAAAACAAAGTCCATTAGAATCACATCAGACTTCTCAACAAATACCCTTAATATAAGAACTTGTAGTGATGTATTTCAAGTCCTAAAAGAAAACAGCCTCCTACCCTGTCTGATGTACCTCCACAAAACTATCTTTTAAAATCGATGGGGAAATAAGATACTTCCATGAAAAAGAACACATAAAGAAATTCATAACCACCCAACTAGTACTCAAAAATATTCTGGAGGATATTCTAGGAATGGATAATGAAGACTACAACTCCATGAACCTCAACAGAATGAATCAAGCCAGCAAAGCAAGCAATTAAACAGAGAAGAAACAACAGGAAAATAATATGACAAGCATAAGTCAATGCATATCAGGTAGAACCATCAATGTATACTGTGTTAATTCACCAAACAAAAGAAACAGACTGGCAGAATAGATCAAGAAGTAAGATCCAACAATATTCTCCATAAAATAAACATATTTAACTCAACACTAAATTCATAGACTAAAAGTCAATGGATGGAAAACAATACTTCATGTGACAGGAACCTGGAAAAAAGCAGGGTAGTATTCTATTTTCAGACAATGGGAACCTCAAGCCAGCACTAATGAAGAGAGACAAAGTCAGTCCATTCTTGTTAAGGAAACAATCTAAGAGGAAGACATAACAATCATAAATGTGTAAGCACCAAACATCAGTGTACCCAACTATATAAAGCAAATATTAAGAGACATAAATAATCAAATAATCAATAATACAAGTATAATGGGGGAACTTAATACCTCATTGTCACAAATGAACAGATCAACTAGACAAAAAATCAACACATAAATATCAGAACTGAACCAAATTTTTTAACAAATAGACTTAGTAGGTGCTTACAGATATTCCATGCCACAAAATCAGAATACATGGTCTTCTCAATTACACACAGGACATTCTCTAAATTAGACCATGTAAGAGCCTATGGAATATGCAGAAGTAAATGCAAATGAATTGAAATTATTCAATACATATTATCAGGCCATGGTGCAATAAAATTGGAAATCAATGGCAAAAGAAACCACAAAAATATTAATAAACACATAGACATTAAACAATACCCTCTTGAACAACCAGTAAACATAGAAAAATTAAAGAAGAAATCAGACAGTTTTACAATTAAATGATAATGCCAATACAACATAGCAAAGTTACAGGATACAATGAATGCAGTCTTGGGGGTGGGGGGGGATTTATAGCACTGAACTTCCACATCAGAAAATTAGAGCAAGCTTAAATAAATAATGTTGAAGTTCAAGCTTCTAGAAAATGAAGAGTAAGTCAAGTCCAAAGCTCTTACAATAGAGGAAATGATAAAGATTACAGCACAAACTAATGCAATGGAAATGAAGAAAACAATGAAAAGAATAAATGACTAAAAGAGGTGGTACTTTGAAAGATTAAATAAATTGATACCTTTAGGCAAACTTATTAAAAAAAACCAGGAGAAAAAATTCTCAAGTCCAAGCAGCTTGGGAATGAAAAGGATGAAATCACAACATATCCTGCAGATACCCAGAAGGCCATCAAGAACTACCTGGAAAATCTATTTTTAAATAAGATGGAAAACAAAATATACAGATTCTTAGATACATATAAATTATCAAAGCTGAATCAATAAAACATAAAGATTCTAAAGAACCCAATATAAGTCAATGAAATTGATGACATAAATGAAAACCTACCAACAAAAAAGTACAGGTCATAATGATTCATGGCTGAATTCTACAAGAAATTTACAGAAGACATAATACTGCTACTTCTTTTCTTTTAATTATTTTTAAGAGAATAAAATTAAACAAAATAAAACATAATAAAATCAATCAAGACAAAACAGTCACAGTGATACAGGATTTCAAAACAAGATAATAGGAAACCAACAATAGCTTTGAAACAGCTGTCCATGCCATCAGATATAATAAAATCAAACAACAACAACAAAACAATAAAATAATACAGGATTTTAAAACAAAATAATAAGGAATTAACAATGACTGCCACCTTCCCTTTTTCTTCCCTTTTCACTTTCGCAGTATCTATTGTATGTTTTGGATCCCACTAACTCCTTCAGTTTTTTACACTAGGGAGACAACATCATATTCACCTATGTGAGTCTGAACCATTTCACCCAAGAGCATGATCACAAGTTGCATCCTTTTAAATCCAAGAGTCTCATGGAGATACGGCTTTTTTATGGTTGAGTAACTTTCCATTGTATAAAAATGCCATATCTTTCTTATTCATTCTGCAGTTGATGGGCAAGCTATCCTTTTTTCTGGTTCCCTGTTGCATAAGCATTGTTTTCTCTCCTTTGCCTTTCAGTCTATGAATTTCCTTTCAAGTTAACATGTTTCTTGTATACCACATATTGATGGATCTTATTTCTTGATCCACTCTGCTGTGTTTCTTTTTATTGGTGAATTGAGGCCATCTATATTAATGGTTATGACCAACATGCACTGATTCATCTCTGCAGTGATTTTTTCCTGCTGTTGTCTTCTTACTTTTTTCCTCAATTCAATTGTCTGTCCCAATCAGTGATTCTACTTTTCTGTTATTCCTGGGACTGTGATCATTTTATCTATCTCTAGAACATTCTTTAGTATTCTTCGTAGGGTTGGTTCAGTGGTCATGAATCCTTTCAGTTTTTCTTCGTCATGGAAATATCTTATTTCTACATTAGTTTTCAAAGATAGTTTTGCAGGGCACATCAATCTGGGTTGAAAATTGTTTCTTTTAGGACTGGAGATACTTCACTCCAAGCTCTTCTTGACTTGATGGTTTGTGTTGAAAAGTCTGTCACGATTTGGATAGGTTTTCCTTTATAGATGATCTGTTTCTTTTCTCCAACAGCCCTTAATATTCTTTTCTTGTCCTGAACTTCTGGGATCTTGACTATTATATGTCTGTGTGTGGATTCATTTTGGTTATGGTTAGTTGGAGACTATATGTCTCATTTATCTGTATGTCACATCATTTTCCCATGCTTGGGAAGTTCTCTGCTATTACTTCTGTAAATATTCTCCCTATGTCATTTTGTGGACTCTTATTTTTTTGCTAACACTTATCATTCTTAAATTATTTTTCTTGGCATCATCTTGCAGCCATTGAATTGTTATTTACTGGTTTCTTGTTATTTTTAAGAAATCTTTCCTTTCACCATTGATAGCTGCTATCCTATCTTCAAGGTCTGAAAGTCTGTCTTCAGTTTCTTTCAAGTGGTTTTGCCAGCTTTCAATGGAGTTTTTAATTTCCTAGATATCACTTTGCCATGCATTCCAATTCTGCTCCATATTTTTCATTCAAGATTTCCCTCATTCTCCTATCCTCTTTTGTTAATCTATGTCTTCTTTAGATATGTTCAGCAACTGGTTTATTATATTTTTGTTATTTCTTCTTTTATCAGAGACATTATTTCTGATCTAATTTCTTTTTACAGCCTCATGAAGTAGGTTTTTTTTTTTACTTCAGTTACCATCATCTCAGAAAGTTCAGGTGTATGACATCTGTTTTCTTCCATATCTGTGTCTCCTGGACTTGTTCTGCTTGGGCTGGAAACCAGAGGTTGCCTTTTGCTCCTTCATCTTGATATTTTCCTGGGTTTTTCCAGATGAGTGGGTTGTTTGGTCCCAGTTACTTCCCACACTTGTTAACCATCCACAGTGTAGGAGTGTGGTTCAGGCACCTGAGTTTCTCCTAACCCAGGTTACCCAGGAGACAGTGAGGTGTTGGGTAGACTTCTCTACACACTTGTGGCTTCTCCAAGGCATGACTGGCTATTTCTCCAGGTTCACACTGGCTATCCATGGAAGAGTCCCAATGGCATGCATTTGGGGGATAGACTAGCTGCTTCTCCCCACCTGTGCTGATTACCTGTAGGACAGTCTTAATAGCAGCCATCACACACATGGAGGCTGCACTGGCTGGTTCTCCTGGATTACACTGGTTAACTGCAGGAGAGACCCAGTGGTGGCCAGCATGTATGTGGGGGCTGGGTTGACTGCTTCTCTCCACTCATGCTGGTTACTCATGGGAGAGTCCTGATGGTGGCCTGCTTCCACTGCTTCTTAAACTCTGTAATGAAATTGAAAGGAAAGCAATATGCCCAAACTCATTCCTGGAAGTAAGCATTAACCTGATGCCAAAACTAGAAGAGGATCCAACTAAGACAGAGAACTACAGATCAACCTCCCTAATGAACAGAGATGCAAAAATCCTCAATGAGATACTGGTAAACAGAACACAGCAAATCATCAAGAAGATTATATACTATGATAAAGTAGGATTCACCCCTCCAATGCAAGGATGGGTCAACATATGCAAATAAATAAACATAACATATTAACAGAGCCAAGGACAAACACCATATGATCATCTCAATAGATGTAGAATAGGCATTTGACAAAGTCCAACACCCATCCATGATTTTTAAAAACATACAGAAAATTAGAATTGGGTTGTATTAATTACAAATTTATCTATGACAAAAAATAGTCAAAATCTTAATAAATGCTCAAAAACTTCAAGGTTTCACTCTAAAATCAGATATAGCTCCAATATAGCTCTGGAAACATTAGCCATAGTAATTAGACAAGCTAAATAAATAAGGGTACAAAGCAAAGAAGTTAATTATCATTATTTGCAGATTTCATGATGTTTCATGTGGAAGATCCCCAAATTCCACCAAAAGACTTTTAAATTTAATAGCCAAATTCAGTAGTATAGCTGCATAAAAAGTCAACACTCTAATATCAGTAGCATTCCTGTACACAAATAACAAACTCACTGAGAGAGAAATCAGGGAAACCACATGGCATCCAAAAAAATGAAATACTTAGGAATCAATCTAAAGAAGGAAGCAATAGACCTTACTCTTCAAAGTACAGTGGTCTAAAAAAGATCAAAGAGTATATCAGAAAATGGAAATATATCCCTTATTCTTGGATAGGAAAAATGAATGGATATTAGAAAATGGAAGGATATTCCTTGCTCTTGGTTAGGAAGAACCAACACTGTGAAAGTGGCCATACTCCCAAAACTGTTATAGAGATTTAATGCAGTCCCAACAAAGTAGCATTCCTTACAGAACACTGATAATATTCTTCACAATCTAAAATTAATTTGGAACCAGAAGAGACCTAGAACAGCAAAAGCAATGCTGGGCAACAAAGACAAGGAAGCAAGCATCATAATCTATGACTTGCAATTATACTATAAAGGTACTATCCAGCAGGAAAAAAAAAAAAAAATACAGATGAAAGGATCAATGGAACAGACCAGAGGATGGGATAACTCCAAACATACCCAATGACTGTATTTTTGACAATGGTGCCAAACACCTTCACTGGAAGGAATATAGGCTCTTTAATAAATGGTGCTTTCTACACACCAAAGATGAAAACTAGAATCATATCCCTCACCTTGCACTAAACTAAATCAAAATGGATCACATATCTAAATATTAAAACAGAAAGCCAAATCCTCTGAAAGATAGAAGAGATAGAACTATTAAAGACTTAGGTATAGGCACAGACTTTATGAACACAACCTTGACTATACAGGAAATGTCACAAAGATTAAACAACTGGGATTCATCTTATTAAAAAATCTTTTACACAGCAAAAGAAATCATCAACAGAGTGAAAACAGAAGCCACAAAACAGGAAATAATCTTGCCAGCTGTTCTTCAGAAAGGGAATAGTATCTAGAATATATAAATCATTCAAAAACTCAGGTGTAAAGACTGAATCCAAAAGTGGGCATCTGAAATGAATAAACAGGTCTCAGGTGAAAAAGCAGAAATGGCAAATAAATATGTGAAAATATGTTCAACATCACTCATCATTCAAGAGATGCAAATTAAAACAGCACTTAGATTCCATCTCTCTCCAGAAAAAAATGGCTATTATCAAGAAATCAACCCATAACAAATGCAAGCAGGGCTTTGGATAAAAAGTAACATTTTTCCACTGTTTCTGGGAATGTAAGTTGCGGCAACCACTATAGAAATCAGTGTGGGGATTTCTTTTTTCTCAAAAACTAAAACTAATGGTTCTATTTCAGTCAGATATTTTCCTTCTTGGTATTTCACTCAGATATTTTCTTCCTAAAAGAACTGCAACCATTATACTACAGTGATATGTGCACACCCATGTATATAACAACACAGTTTGTAATAGTTAAATCTTGGAAACAGCCCAAATGTTTCATCAACCAATGAATAGATAGACCATGGCCTATTTATATGGTAGAACTCTACAGTGCCATAAAAATGATAGATGTGAGACATTTCTAGGTAAATGAATGTGCCTTGAGGACATACTCTTACGTGAAATAAATCAGACATGCATGTCAAAAATCACATGGTTTCTCTGGTGTGAAACATGATTCTACCAAGCAAACCCTAAAAGGAAGCCTGATACTTAATCTATCGCTTAGGATTATGAAATGAACAGCTGGACTATTTGAGCTACAATTTTAAGAGGTCATAGAACTGGACCATAATTACTATCAGAACAATTGTGCCCTTTCTGTGAACTCTGATCATCCCCTGATTCTAAACCTGACCTAATACACTTGACCCATTTTCTGTTTTCGAGAAGACTGAGTGATGAATACTGGAGCACTAGAGCTGGAGGAGACCCAAGGAGATCAATGGTGCTGTGCTAATATTTTTAATGAAATATCAGCAAAGGACCAAAATAGGAATTGAATTTAGTGTTATCACCAACTACCATCACCACTGTATGAGCTACCAGTGTCCCAGATGCTCCTACTAGAAATTTTATGATCAAAGAAGATAAATAATTTACCCCCAAGTAACATAACTCTTAAATTACAGAGTCAAGACTTGAACACAAATCTGTTTAAAAACTCAAAACCCATTCACTTTGCCATGATGAATTTCCAATCATCCAGGGTTCAGAGTAGTTAACATCCATTAAAGTCTGTTCTTAATATCAAGGGTTTAACCGTGACCACCCCAGCGCGGGGAAATAAGAAGCAACAGTGTTTCCTGAGATTCGCGCCATGTTGGAACTTAGGGCATTGAGCCAACCAGCAACCAGCCTGCTGCCTACCGGGGTGCGGGCTTAGAATCAAACATACCACATCATCCCCCCCCCCACGCACGCGTGCTGTTAACAACTGGGATCCAGGGATTTGGCTATCTCTTAGGAGGTGACCATATTTTGTACAGCAAGTGGGGGGAGTTTCCTTCTACTATCTCTGAAGGCAGATATGTTTATTGCTGTTTTACTTTGTCCTGATTAACGGTGTTGCTCTGTTCAATACTCTGTGTGGATGTGTTCTATAATGTTGTGTATTTCTTTTGATTTTGCTGTACCTCGTAGAAGAACAACTAATTGTGAAGATAATGAGATATACAATGTTGCCTATTACTGTTGTCCTGATGACATGCTGTGATGTTCTGTGCCAATTTTACCGCACTATCTCTAATGGCTTTATTCCATACTGTTTTGTTGTGTATTACTACCTCCAAGTTAATAAAAATTAAATAAAAATAGAACATGAGAAAATAAGGTAACAAAATACCTCCAAAAACTCCCAACTCCACCAAAGCTGATCTATGTGATGGATGAATGATGAGAAACTCAAAAACAAAACAACAGAATTATATAAGGTGATTAAAAAGGAGGTAACAACAACAAAACAGATCAATAAGGTGCTGAGAAAGCTGAAACATAATGTAACTAAACAGCAATGTAACTAAAAAGCAAAAAGAGGAAAAGAAAATGCTCTAAAGGATATAACTGCATGTATGTGTAAGTGTGTGGGATTGATAATCATATTACCAGGTTTTTGTTGGATCATTGAACAGAACTCTTTGCAGCCTCACTGTTTGTTCACTTTCTATGCCTTAATTTTGTAACATGAACAACTATTTCTAAGCAGACAGTATGTAATTTATCAACTAGTGATTTCTTACTATTTTCCTTTTGAAATTCTGTATTATTTATACCTTTTTCTGTATTGCTTTTTTTCTCTTTAAATAAAATTTAAAAAAAAATATATCAAGGGTTTGTTATTATCACATAATCCTAGTGCTCTCATTTGGAAGTGGTTTGTCCCAGAAGGGTTTCTGTGTTAGACGGATGGTCCCCAGTACAATGACATTAGATGATAATGCAAATAGGTACCTAGTGAGAGGCAATTAGGTCACTAGAGGCTCTACCCTCAGAAAAAGTTAATGCTAGTCTGCAGGATGAGTTAGTTCTTGAGTTGTTACAAAGCCAGGCTAGCCCACAAGCTTGTCCTCTTCTGCATGTGGCAGGATCTCTTCCTCTTTATCCACCACATTTTAACACATCCAGGAGAGCTCTCACTAAAAGTCAAATGGATGGAGCCACCCAACAATTGGTTTTCAGCCTCCAGAACTGTGTGAGCTTAATGAAGATTTTTTAATATATAAATTACCCAGCCTGAGATATTTTGTTAGAGCAACAGAAAGTAAGCTAATTTATTTAGCAGTGTTATTTGGCTACAGTAATTATTACTGCTTAATGATTAGTGTGAAATATTAGTCTTTTCTTTTCCCCACTGAGTTCACCCCTAAAAAGTAACCACACTAAAAGGCTGTAAAAAATAAATATGTTCCCACCTTTTTTTCTTCAGCCTTTACTCTGGTACTTTCTGTATCTTTTTCAAGGTTGAACACCTGGTAGGGAGAAAATATTGTTTCAGTTTTTAGAGCACTAAAATCCTTCATGGAATCAGTCAGGAGAGAGTGGACTCTTGTTAAAGAAATCTTGGTAATACATGGGTAACTTTATCTCCTTACAAAATCCTGGAAAGACCCGGGGCTGCCCTCTGATCTCTTCAAAGGGGTCTATATCCATTGATGGATTAACCTTTGATGTGTCATTCATACTCAGTGGGGGTTATGGCACTTCTCCCAGGAGTTTTGATTTTCATGCTGTTTCTTGAATTATGAGAATAATGGCTTTGGACAAGACTGCTCACTCCAAAGAAATTTCCCCCACTCACAGAAATTTCAAGCATCAAGGAGAAGATGGCATAATGTTATTTTAAGAGGCCACAGGATTTCCCTGAAAAACCTGAAATTGCTTTATGACTTCACCGTCTTTATTTCCTGGGCGGCAGGTCAAGATGAGCATATTTTCAATGCAATGCTTGAGGGCTGGCCCTCTGAAACAAGTCTGTGCATGGCAGCAAAGAAACTGCATACCTTCTGCAGCTGGGAGGTGGTGACTCTTCCGGTCACCAAGAAGAGCATGCCAATGGCAGTTGACATACCAACAGGAGAAAACAAGATGTTGCCATCATGTATTTTCTTCAACTCTTCGAAAAGACGAAACCCAAAGTGATTGTTTGTTGCGATGAGTGAATCCATGATGACTTTATTGAGATCTAAAACAGTGACAAAAACAAACACTGAATATTGGATTGGACAACTTTGTGTCCCAGGAACTCTTCCTGCCCGGACCCAGAAAATGGGATTTCACTTACAATCAAAGGTCACTGCTGCCTGCTTTTCACTCATTTTCTTGCCTTCTCTTGATAGGAGACACAAGTTAGCTAGAGTAGGGCATCGTCCAACAGTTCTTAGTTCTTATTTCTCTAGGGAGTGGGGTTAACATGATAAAGGTTTTTATTCTCTCTTTTTCTGTCTGAATGTGGTTGCCTCTTCCTTCCTCTGCCTGTTCCTCATAATAGGTTTCCTCTTGCAATCCTAGCCCTTGTCCCGTTGATGGTCAGTTTTTCCAGCTGCTCAGCTTGTGACAAGGCAGGACTCTGAAGGGGTAGGAATCTCACAGACCTTCAGTAGGAACAATGTTCAAATTCAGCCTTGACAATAATAAAGCTAATAGTTATATCCTTATCTGGTGCTATTTTGAGATTCACTCAAACTCCAGTTTAAACAGCAGTCAAATAGCTCTTTCTCTTAATCCTAACCCCTAACCCCATGATAATTTAATGCTGAGCTAAATTTTCCTTTAAAGACAATCAAATATCTCTAGTCATGGGTTATTAGGTAAGGTGTTTATCTGTGCTTTTCTATATTATTTCAGCTTTGTTCCATGTGCTAATGTTATGTTTATTATCTCACAAAGGATAATTTCAAGAGCCATTAATATTTGCCAAAATAAAGAGGTAGACCATGGATATGTTTTATGTTTTCTTCATCAAAGTTAGTTTATAACTATTCTGTAAAGACTATAAAAAGAATTTCAAAACAAGAATAGAATTAATGCAGAATAAAATTTTTGTAAGTTCATGTGTTGTGGATAATTTTGCTGCCCTGAGCTAGTCCTTGCTAATGCATCATTCACCTGCATCTTACATCTGTTGTTACAGCTTCATTCCCAACCTTGGACTTCTTACAGTGATACCTAGCAGGTTCACTCAAAAATAAAATGAATTAAATAAAACCACCTCAATGAAAGCCAATGCACAGTGAAAGTAATTCCAGCAAATCAACAAACATCTATATTTTCAAAGCACAGGAGTCTTAAGTTGTAGCTGAAGGGAGAACATACCTGGCTCTTGGTGAAAGAGAGGCAGCCGAGTGAGGAACAGGCAAGCCTATGTAAAATGAGCAGCCTAGGTCTTTAATTTATAGTTCTCTGTCTCTGCCTCTCCCTAGTCATTACAGTTTGCATTTCCAGTGAAGCAGCATTGAGTTTCTCAATGACAGCACCCTAATAAAAGCGGCATGCAATGTTTATGACAAAACCAAGGATTTAATTCCTTATATTTTCATTAATAGTCATGAAGTCATGCACTTGAAGTTGTCAGTAATTGTATTTGAAGTGTAACTCAAATAGTATGCACTTCAGACATACAGAAAGCAAGTTTAAATTCTAATTTCTCAAAAATCCCCTAGAAGTTCTTTTTGGGAGCCTCAACATAAGAAGGTCTCAACTAACCAGAGAACAAAGCAGGACTGAAAGCAGAAGCCCAAACCAAAACTGAAGGGAAGAATTAGAATGACCAAGCCAAATGAATGCATGGGGGAGGGGAGGATTGAGAAAACGTCATCCCTAATGATACCAAGAATCCACTGGAATAACCTGTTTAGAGTAGTGGTTTTGCACCCTGGAAATTCATTAAAATCTCCAGAGAAACTTTTAAAAAATCTATGCCCAAAACTCACCATACACTAACTGAATCAGCATCTCTAGGGTGAAACAAGCTATCAGAATTTTTATCACTCCAGTTCATTAGGATGTGCAGCCAAGGTTGGAAATTACCAATTTTTATAACCTGCATTTAAGTCATCTGCAGACATGAGTTAAATGCATACTTTACTTACACAGACTATATATAGAGCTAGGTCTGACAGTTCATTGTCTTTACTAAGGCTAACTGCAGTTGTATTATTTTGGAACACCAAATGTAAGAAGAAAATGAAAACTGGCTTGCTAAAAAAAAAAAAGAGTAAGAAGAGTTTAGGCAGGCAGCTTTATACAAAAATGTGTACACACATACAAACATACACACGCATGCACTAACACAAGACCACTCTTGTTCCCAAGTATCCTGTCCATTAAGAAATCTCTCATTTTAATTCATTCAATAAATATTTATTGAGTTTCCTATATCCCAGACAGCATATTAAGCTCCAACAATTTATAAAACACAGAACAACCTCTCTGGTTCCAAGAAAACATTATGAAAGTTGTGGGGGCAACATAAAAGGAAATTACACTTCCAGAGTCATTTTTCCTGCCACCCCTGGAGCATTTCTACTGAGTCTACTACTAGTTCATTAACACAAAGACCACCTGCATTAGTCTTGGCATTAATGTTCATAAAGGATGTAAAGCTTTGTCATTTTTGTAAGAAACATCTCCCGGAAAAAAAACACCTTTTTCCTTTCCCCTGAAGACAAACTTCCATAAAGACTTGGCTCCTGTAGGTACCTTTCCTTTCTCAATACTCACAATTTACTTTTCTAAAAAATGTTTTTATTATAGTTGTTTAAGCAATTCAAAGCAATATTTAACCAGCTTCATTTTTAAAATTTCATTGAGAAATATGCAAACCTAGTACTATTGAGAAAGAATTAGCTCTTAGTTACAGAGTTCACCATGAGTGCCAGTGAAACGCCTTTAAAGTGGCATAAAATCCTTGAGTTCATTACAACACTCCATGTTTTAATATACCTGTCAGCTTAAGTCTTCTCATCCTTTCTCTGTGGCTCCTAGACGCTCTATCTCAGTGTGTAGCTATTTTCACATGTCTTCTGCTTTTTTCTGAAACCTGTCCTCTACCACTTGCTTTCAAAGGCGAAACTGACTTTGCCTCAGGATCACTACATTCCAGTCTTCTCTAGGAACAGCCGCTCATATCTTGGGGTCAAGCAGCAAGTTTTTCATTCCTGTTCTCCACCCTACACTTGCTTCTTTCAAGCCTTTCTTCCTCCACTCTTCTTTTAGTCTTTCTTCAGTCACCTCTAATGTTCCCTTCTGGATACTAGAGGCACTGTCTTTACAACCCCTTGCCTTTGGTCTTCTCCTTCTTCTATTTCATAAGTCTTTCTCATTTAAAAACTATTTTAGTGGAAAGAAAGAGGTTGATGATTAAGAACCATAAAAACAGCTTGTATGCTTACAAGGCAGTAGAGAACTAATTAAGCCCTGAAGCAAGGCATTGATGGATTCACCATCCTCTCCCATAACTCAGTTTGGGCACAACCTCTGCATGTGTAACTCATTTCCTCATGGCATGCACTTCTAACATCCAGCTGCATTTTGACTGGTAATTCATTCATAGCTGCTGTTTTCTGGGGCCAGTGACTCAACTAAATGGAATCCACATATCTGAAGTCTCCACAGCCCACCCAGGGCACACCTAGACATGACTCACTGGCCCAAAGGAATAAAAGGCAGCCACCTTGCATCAGGTAAGGGCAATTTGGTAGTACAATTTATGCTCTAGACCTCCTCAATGGAGGACCTCCTCCATGGAGATAGAAGAAAATCTCCAGCTGAAAGTAGATGATTAATTAACATTTCCTCTTTCCTGTCCTGTTTCTCTAAATGAAATATACTTCATGTCAAAAAAAATACCAGAATAAAAAATATTGTCTATATCTCAGTTTCTAGAGTACCTGACCTAAGGCAAAAGTATTTAACATCTACCCTAACATCCTCATCATTTTCACTTTTCAAAAATTCTTTAACAATTCTTGTAAATATCCTCCTTTAATTTTTAATCATTTTATCAAAATCTGTGAAAAATCCTCAAAGAACTGGAGTTCTTTAGAGTTAGTATATTGCACGCAAAACATCATTTTTATATATCGAGCAAGAAGCATATCATCTTACATATCCTTCAGTAAACCTATAGGTAGAAAAAATAGAGATGAAGAAAAACCCATTTCTTTTTTTGCAATCAAAATCATAGGAAATTAAAATGAAATACAACATTAAGAATTTCTGGAATATAAGATGATATGTACAAAATTTTAATTATATATGTTATACTGATCAAGACAAAAATCTTGAGTGATCAAGATAATATTTTCTTCAGATAATTTAGGATTAACACATTCAATCCCCAAAAATTGTAATTCTCATGTATTATTTGATCAACTAACATTAATTAAACACCAAAAATAAAATTATGTGCACTGTCACATTATGTGAATCTACTCAGAATTGAATCAGAGATCCTCACAAGTACAGTGGAACAATTAATTAAATGGTTAGCTTATTATTTAAAAGATAAAATGAGGGCTGAGGATTTAGCTCAGTGGCCTAACCACCTGTCTGGCATGCACGAGGTTGCAAGTTGGATCCCTGGTACCAAAAAAAATAAAAATAAAAAATAAAATGGTTCAAAGGAAAAAATAAAATTATCATCCACAAAGGAAGAAAAAAGGATTACATGATGACAATTTAAAAAGAGTTCATGATTGCTTAATGTAAAAACAATATAAAAATTGAGAATCTTTAATATTCTATCAAAATACATTAGAATTTTTAAGCATACTATTTAAGATGAGAAAAAGCTATGTAAGGTAATGCATACATTAATTAACTAAACTTAATTAAACTAAACATATGGAGATATTCCATATCTCCATATGTATGTATATACAAATGTATATACACACAAAATCATCACGTTTTGCCCAATAAGCACACAAAATTTGTATCAATTAAGAAAATAAAATAAAAAGCATCATATACGGGTGTATACCCTCTAAAAAGAAAATGTTAGATGTGATTGAGAGAAATTAAAAAGGCTAAATGGAAGAATATGGTTGAGAAGCCTCAGTATTTTAAAAATATTAATTTTCTCAAAATTGATGGCTATGAACTTAATCAAGTCATCTGGTTTTGGTAAAGGATAGACTGACATAAAGTCCAGAAGAACTTCAACACATATTTGTACATTTCATTTTTTTAAATGCTGAACCCATTGAAAAAAAAACAAATATTAACTACTGCTAATACCATAGTATATAAATTTCTATTCTAAATGCATTACAGAGTTAAATGGAATACACAAAAGCATTTTCAATAACACTATAGATTAATAAATGCTGTTGAATAAAATTTAAATGTTTTTATTAACGAAAATTTATATATGCATATATCCCATAAGCTGGCATTTCCAGCTCAGGAATATACCCATTACAAATATACATTTATAAGAACCAAGAAACACATGCAAAAGGGTTTATAGCAGCATTACTTAAAATAGTCAAATACTAGAAATACAAATGTATAACAACAGTATTTGTAAATAAGCTGATTATGATATATTCACATAATGAAACATTACCCAGCACTGACAATGGCTGAAATAAGCTATAGCCAACAAACAAAACAAATGAAATGCACACACAGTATTGAAAAGAGAAAGCAAATGGAAAAGAATATACACTGTATGATTCTATTTATATAAACTTCAAAAGCAGGAAAAGCTAAACTATAGTGCTACAAGTCAGCATAATGGTTTTATTTTCAAAAAGATGAAGAAAGTAACAAGTGGGAAAAGATTCAAAGTGTAGGTTTGGAGTGATGACTGTACTGTTTCTTTATATGGGTGGTGGTTGCATGGACATTAATTTTGTGATACCTTATTAAGCAATATTTTTACATTTTACATTTATGTATTTATATGTTAGCTTTATCCCTTGTTTAAAAATTGTTAGACTTATATGCATTGCATGCTTTTGATTTTGTCATGAATAGAATTTGTATTTTTCCATTTTTTTATTCAACAAATATTTTTGAATATTTACTTAAATACATCTACTCTGTGTTTAAGATTCTAGTTTAGGAAATGAAATACAGGAATGAATACACTGTATTTTTAAAAATTCTTTTTGTCATTAAATGCACATTCTTTTAAGGAGGTGCATACAATAAATAAATAATAGCAAGACAATCTCAAATGGAAATAAGTGGTATAGATTTAAGTACTGCATTTCTAAATATTAATTACTGAAATACAACTTTTGTGGGAGGTATATAACTACACATCTTAATGAATTTTTGTTTAATACTTAAGCTTTATTTACATGGGTTTTCTAAAGATAATCATAAAATCTCTGAACAATGTCTCAGTATCTTTTTACTAGTATTTTTTCCATCTTACAGAACTTTACCTTAGTATAATAGAAATCACATTTTAAATATCCATGCATGTACTAAGATCAATAAGCAGAATTAAGGCATAATTCTTTTATTTTAATACATTGCTGGGGATTGAAAAAAAAAACAGGGCTTCACACATGCTAGGCAAGCATTTTACCACTGAGTTACACTTCCATCCCCTAGGCAACATTTAATTTTAAACACGCACTTAACAATACAAACAGGAGAGGGCAGTTGAACCAAGAAAATGTGGCACCCAAGTAAGAGATATTGAAACAACTGGATAGACATTTGGAAACAGAAAAAAAATTGGATACATATTTCATATCATATGCCAGAGTAAACTCCAGTTTATTAGATCAGACATCTAATTTACAAAGTAAAACATACAGGCCAGTGGGGGTGAACATATGGCACAAGTGTCTTTCTTTTAAGATGAAAAATGTTAATGTATGAATTGTTTTTTCCTAAACTAAAACTCCAGTATCCAGGTTCAATGGCAGTGTTGCCACTTTGCTCCACATGAGTGAGTTTTGAGTTGCAGTTTGGACACTCATTCTCTAAAAGGTTCACCATCACTGACTTAGACAATGGAAGAAAATACAGCCAAATCCCTTAGAAACTGGAAGGAGGGAAAGCATGACCTCAGACCTATAAACATTTAAAAATTGATAAATTCAGCTTATAAAAATGTAATTTTTAAAATAATCAAAGAAGTTATATAAATCAAAAAATGACAAAGTGAAGTTTAATGGTTCATACTTCTAATTGCAGCACTAGGGAGACTGAGGCAAGAAGATAGCAGTGAGTTTGTGATCAGCCTGAACTGCATAGCAAGATCCTGTTTCAAAAACCACCACCAAAAATGACAAACTGAGAAAATGACTTTGTCGATTCAATTAGAATGATTTAATCCTTTTTACACATAAAGAACTCTTCAAAATTATGAGAAAAAAACAAAAAGTGGCATCCTCAAAAAACACAAACATGGTCCACCAGCCCACCCCTCGGTCCCAGACTGCCTTTGCCACACCCCTGCACACTTCCCATGTGCCCCCATGGATCCCCAGACAGATGCTACCAGCCCATCCCTCAGGGATCCCCTCACCTCCTGCACCTATACTGCTGTTGATCTTTGGATCCCACCCTTTCTCCCAGAACCTTGGACTACAGCAGATTAACTGTGCTAGCTTGATGGGAGATTCAGTAACCCCTCACCCAAACAGAAGACCTAAGCAGGCTCCGGTCAGTGTGGTGAGTATGCCCCTAAAATAAAGGTCTGCAGTGGTAAATAGGGGCAGTAGTGAAGCTCCCTCCAACTGTAAGACCTTGGTGAGCTTGGTAAGAGTGTGGGTGATTCCCTCACCCACACAGAGAACATCAGGCAGGTTAAGGAGTGTGCCGATAAGACCTCCCCCAACTTGGAGAAACTTAAAGAGCTTATGAGACACATGGGCACACAGTAGGGACACAGCAGAGCCTCAGCCAACACAAACACTGTATACAGGGAGATTTGGTGACCTGGAATAACTCAGGTTATTCCAAGAGTACATCAATACTCCTAGGCTTGTCAGCCCAGGAAGAATATAGGACTCACCCAACAGGCCCTGCAGGAGGAATTCAGGTGACTGGCCCTCCTCCTCATTGTGGTACTCAGCAATTGGACAAACATCAACCACACAATAGGACCCTAAGAGTCACACTACCAAATATTTGCCCAAAAGGTAAAAATGACAAAATGAAAAAGCAAAATGCAATCTCAAACATCTAGTCCATCAGGAGCAAGTACAGTGACATTGAAATAGAGGATTTTAAAAGCCATACCCCAGAAATCTCCAAAAATATAGCAAATGAAATAAAGAAACAAATCCATGAAACTATAGAGGGAATCAAATTAGAAGTAGTTTCCCACAGAAAGACAGAAATAACAACCTCAGTAAAGGAGTTATCAGTATAGCCAGAGAAGAAATAGATTTTAAAAAAAATACAGGAACACAGGAATTGATTGAAACCTTGAATGAACAATATAGAAAACAAGCAGAATCTATTAAAACAAATTTAAAGAGATATCCAAGAAAAAAAATTCTATTGAAAGTTGGCAAAACCATTTAAATGAAGCTGAGGACAGAATTTCAGATCTTGAGGATAGGATCACTGTTAGTAATCATAAAAGAGTAGAACTTTTTTTTTTAAGTATCAGGGGTTGAACTCACAACCTTGTGCTTGCCAGGCAGATGCTTATGCTACTGAGCTAAATCTCCAGCCTAAGGGTAGAGGTTTTAAAACAACGAAGTAGCGTGAAATTACAATACAGTAGCTTCAGGATGACACCAAGAGAAACAATATAAGACTACTAGGCATCAATGAAGATGGAGGAGTCAACTCAAATGACATAGGTAAACTATTCACAGAAGTAATAGCAGAAAATTTCCCAAACATGGGGAAAAAATCTGATATGCTGATAAGTGAGGCATATAGAATGCCAAACAGTCATAACCAACATAAATCTATATCCAGACATATAATAATTAGAATGCCAGACATACAACAAAGAAACAGAATACTAAAAGCTGTTAGAGAAAAGACACGACTGATCTTCATCAGAATCACATCAGAATCACAGCAGACTATTCAGCACAAACCCTCAAGTAAAGACAAGCTTGGAGTGAAGTATATAAATAATCTCTGAAAGAAAACAACTTTCAGGCCAGACTGATGTACCCAGAAAAACTAACTTTCAAATTTAATGGAGAAACAAGATACTTTCATGACAAAGAACAACTGAAGAAATTCATGTCCACAAAACAAACCCTAGAAAGAGTATTGAAAGACATACTACATAGAGACAAAAATGATCACAATCTCCAGAGCAACAGCAGAAAGTCACCACCAGGGAGAGCAAGCAATTAAACAAGGGGAAAAGAAGAAAACAAACAACAGAAATGTAGCATGACAAAGTTGAACCAGTAGATATCAGTTATATCCATAAATATAAATGGCCTAAATTCTCCTATCAAAAGAAGTAGGTTGACAGAATGGATCAAGAAACTTGGTCCCATAATATACTGTATTCAAAAAAATATATGACATAAAAGGAAACTCATAAATTAAAAATCAAAGAATGGAAAAGAATATTCCATGCAACAGGAACCCAGAAAAGAGCAGGGGTAGCTATTTTGTTTACAGACAATGTGAACTTCAAACTTACAATTTCAAGAAAAATTCAAGAGGAAGAATTGACAATTATAAATATATATGCATCAAATGAAGGAGCACCCAACTATATAAGACACATACCAGTGGACATGAAAAATCAAATACACAAGAATACAATTATAATAGGAGACCTTAATACCCCACTGTCACAAAGAGATAGATCAACTAGACAAAGAGTCACCAAAGAAAAAATAGAACTGAATCACACCTGTGAGCAAATGGACTTAATAGATGTTTACAGAGTGTTCCACACAACCAGATCAGAATATACATTCTTCTCAGCTGTACATGAGACATTCTCCAAAATAGACCATATATTAACCCATAAAACATTCATAAGTAAGGGCAAAGGGATTGAAATTATCCTGTGCATGATATCTGATCATACTGCACTGAAATTGGAAATTAATGACAAAAGAAATTGCAAAATCTGCATAAATACATGGAAAATAAATAACAATCTTCTAAACAACCAATGGGCTACAGGTTAAATTAAAGAAGAAATAAAACAATACCTACAGTTCAATGACAATGTGGATACAACATAATGTAACCTGTGAGACACAATGAAAGTGGTCCTAATATGAAAATATATAGCAATAAATTGTCACATTAAGAAAATGGAATGAGCACAAATAAACAACCTGATGCTACAATGTAAGTTTCTAGAAAAGGAACAAGTCAAACCCAAAGCTCATAGAAGAAGAACTGCTGGGAAGATGGTGGAACAGTAAGAAGCAGAGTAAACAACCTCTCTGAGAGAAACAGCCCAGATGCTGGAATATAGCATTCTGGAGAAGACAAGAAGGAAAGAATATGTCCCCTCTTCCCAGGAAGAAACTAAAGTGAGAGTCAAAGCCCAAAGAGAGAATTTTTTTAAAAAAGGAAAAGAGAAGAAAACTTAAACAGAAGGCAGTAGCCAGAGGCGCTTTCACCAGAGACAGCCCCACTATGTGAGAGGCCCACTGGAATCCAGAGACACACAGTCACAGTGAAGCTGGGGGCTGGCAAGGCCAAACGCCTCAATGGGGAGATGTGGTGGTGGGTGGTGGTGGAGGGGAACAGCAGATCAGAGAACTGCAATGTCTGCTGGTGAGTGTGGGGAACTCAGTCCTCCCATAGGAGTGAGCAATTGGCCAGGCACCATTTTGAAGTCAGTCAGGATAATCCCAGAAACAGAACTGCAGCTGGCTTCATTCAGCCACACCTAGCACAAAGCAGAATGGGGAAAATTGCTTGGACTGAGTCCCGCCCCTGTGTGCAGCCCAATAACCAACACTAAGGTTTCCCTAAAGCTATCCCTAACCAATCCTGCCTGCCCAGCACACACAAACTTGGGGAAGACTCCCTGTGGGAGTTGCTAGTCTGCCACACCCCTGCTTATACTCCAGTAGTCACCAGCAGATTGGGAAATGCAGCAAACAATAAAAATCCCAAGCCAATATGCTTCACAGTAATTATAAACAATACAGGAAGTGCCAGGAACCCAACTACCCACTTGTGTAGGAAGAAACCAGGAACATGACAAGAGGAAGAAGCAAAAGGCAGTCTCTGGCCTCCAACCCAACCAGTATTGGTCCAGAAGATGTAAACACAGAAGAGATCAAGAGTTTCACACCTGCAGTTTCTGAAGTAACAGCAACTGAAACAAAGAAACAACTTTGTGAAACTATGAAAGAACTTAAAACAAAATACTATTTCAAGTAAAGGAAGATATAAGAAACATAATAAAAGAATTGCTAAGCCCTTTAAAGAAGACACAGATGGAAGAATAGAGGAGCATAGAAAAAGGAGGAAAACATTCAATGAAGAATATTTTTAAAAATTAGAATACATGAAACAGATTCAAAGAGATTACCAGGAAATTAAAAACTCCATTGAAAGATGGAAAAACTGCTTGAAAGAAACTAAATACAATCAAACCTTGAAGGCAGGTTTGCAACTTGCAATTGCAAAAGGAAAGATCTCTTTTAAAAAACAAGGAACCAAGAAGTAACAATAAAAAGGCTAGAAGATCACAAGAGGAACTATAACTTAAAAATGTGAGTGAAGAAGCAGGGGTAAACACAAATGAAATGCAAAGGTTATTCACAGAAATAATTGAAGAAAACTTCCCAAGCATAGAAAATGGAAATGATATTCAGATAAATGAGGCATACAGAACTCCAGCCAGCTATTATCAAAATAGATCTACACCCAGACATATAATAATCAAGATGCCAGAAATTCAACACAAGAACAGAATATTAAAACCTGTCAGAGAAAAGAAACGGATCACCTATAAAGGAAAACCCATCAGAATAATGACAGGCTTCTTGACACAAACCATCAAATCAAAAAGAGCTTGGAGTGAAGTATTCCAAGTTCTGAAAGAAAATAACCTCCAACCCAGATTGACGTACCCTGCAAAACTATCTCTCAAAATTAATGGAGAAACAAGATGCTTCCAGGTTGGAATTTAGGGCACTGAGCCAACCAGCTAACAGCCTGCCACCCTGGTGACTGTGGTCTGGCAAGCCGCAGCCACCCCAGGGCAAGAAACAAGAAGCAACAGCGTTTCCTGAGATCCACGCCATGTTGGAACCTAGGGCGCTGAGCCAACCAGCAACCAGCCTGCCTCCTACCAGGGGTGCAGGCTTAGAATCAAACATACCATATGTCCCCCCTCCATTAACAATTGGGATCCAGAGATCTGGGTATCTCTTGGGAGGTGACCATATGTGGTACAGCAAGTGGAGGGAGGTTCCTTCTACTATCTCTGAAGGCAGACATTTTTATCGCCATTTTGCTTTGTCCTGATTAATGGTGTTGCTCTATTCAATACTCTGTGTTGATGTGTTCTATAGTGTTGTGTATTTCTTTTGATTTTGCTGTACCTAATAGAAAAACAATTATTGTGAAGATAATGAGATATACAATGGTGCCTATTACTGTTGTCCTGATGACCTGCTGTGATGTTCTGTGCCAATTTCACTACACTGTCTCAATTGGCTTTATTCCATCCTGTTTTGTTGTATATTATTACCTCCAAGTTAATAAAAATTAAATAAAAATAAAACAATAGAATATGAGAAAACAAGGTAACAAAATACCTCCAAAAACTCCCAACTCCAACAAAGCTTATCCATGTGACATGGATAAAGAGAAACTCAAAAACAAAACAACAGAATTATATAAGGTGATTAAAAAGGAAATAACAACAACAAAACAGATCAATAAGGTACTAAGCAAGCTGAAACATGATATAACTAAATAGATAATGTACTTAAAAACAAAAGGAGGAAAAGAAAAGGCTCTAAAGGATATAACTGCATGTATGTTTAAGTGTGAGGGATTGATAACCGTATTACCAAGTTTTTGTTGGATGGTTGAACAGAACTTTTTGCAGCCTCACTGTTCACTTTGTATGCCTTAGTTTTGTAACATGAACAACTATTTCTAAGAAGACAGTATGTAATTTATCAAGTAGTGATTTCTTAATGTTTTTTTTAAATTCTGTATTATTTCTACCCTTTTTTCTGTTTTGCTTTTTTTCCTCTTTAAATAAAATTTTTTAAAAAGATGCTTCCATGACAAAGAGGAACTGGGCAAGTTCATTACCACTAAACCAACACTACAAAAAACACTGAAGGACATTCTAGAGAGAGAGAAAAAAGACCATGATTTCAGCAACAGCAGCAGAGGGGGCTCACTGAATGGGGCAGAGTGGAATGAAGGGAAAAAGAAGACAACCAACAGCAGAAAAATATCATGGCAGAGATGAGGCAGAGAAGGTTGACCACAATCACTAACATGGATGGCCTCGATACATTAATAAAAAGAAACACAGACAGAGTGGATCAGAAGATAGGATCCATCAAGATGCTCTATATAAGAAATATAATTAACCTGAAAGAGGGTTTATGGACTGAAAGTCAAAGATGAGAAAACAAAGCTCTATGTGACACAGAACCAGAAAAAAGTGAGGGTAGCTCACCCATCAGCTGCAGATTAATTGGAAAGACATAACACTTTTATACAATGGAGAAGTACCTAGATGTAAAGAAGGAAAACCTTGAGACTCTTGTAGGTAAATGGATACAACTTGAGATCAAGTTCAGGGGTAAAAAGGTTCAGAATCACTTAGGTGAATAGTGGGTTGCCCCTCTAATTTAAAAACTAAAGGAGTCAGTGGGATACAAAATGTACAATGCACCCTGTGAAAGTGAAAAGAAAGGAATTGTCTAAAGAGGGAAGGCAGTGGCCATTGTTAATCTTGTATCATGATTTGAAACCCATATTGTTTTCATTGCTCTGTTTAGTTTGGTTTTATTCTGTTCCTGTTTGCCTACTTGTATTAGATTTGATGGCATGGACAGCTATTCCAAAGATAGCAGCACATACTATGGTAACAATTTTTGATTTCCTATTAACTTAATTTGCTATATTGCTTTCACTGTATTGTTTTGACTGATGTTATTCAAATCTGTTTTGTTTGATCACTGTCTTTCTTTGACTAATTTTATTTGAATCTGTTTTGTTTGATAGTATCAAGTCTAAGGGTATAGGCAACTACTATGAAGACAATAAATTCACTATGATACCCATTCTGATTTTACTATTGTCTTCTTCTGAAGTCCTATAATGGCTCCAAAGTTTTGTTTTTATTGATTTTGTTCTGTACTGTTTTGTTCAACTTTATTATGCCTGATAATATGCACAATTCTTTTGAAGAAAACAAAAGGCATTATGGTAACCACTGTTGATCACCTTGTATTTGGTTTTAAGTCATGTACTATGTCCATCCTTTTGTTTTGATTGACTCCATTTTGTTTTATCTCATTTGATTTTATTTTCTTCAAAAAAAGGTTCATAGAAGAGGGTAAATTGTAAAAACCAGAGCAGAAATTAAAGCAATTGAAACTAAAAAAATACAAAGAATTAACAAATCAAATAGCTGTTTTTTGAGAGAATAAACAAAATTGATGAATGTCGGGCCAATCTTATCAAGAAAAAGAAAGCCAACACTCAAAATCACAGACTGAAAAGAGAGAAATCACTAAGACCCCAGGGAAATTCAAAAGATCATGAATATCCACTTTGAAAATGTCTGCTCACATAGGGTGGAAAACACAGAAGAAATGGAAAGATTGGTAGAAACATATAAACTACCAAAGCTCAATCAAGAAGATATAATAATTTTGAATAACCCAATGTCAGATATTGAAATTGAAAGTGTGTTTAAAAGCTTACCAACAAAGAAAAGCCCAAAGCAAGGAGGCCTGGCCTGCTTGAGATTCCACAGGCTCCAGGGTAGCCACACCCAGCATTTGCATTACAACTTAGAGAGTCAGGAGCCCACAGAGGGGAGTTATGACCCTGTGAGGAAGCCAAGAGCCTGTGGGGGAGCCACTGCCCCTCCAGGAACTGAGGGTGTAACAGGTAATTTGCCACATAAGCAGAGAAAGCTTTGAAACACCGCTCAAAGTAAGGAAATACAGAAAAATGACAAAAGCAAAGACCAAAAGGCAGGCTCAAAGCCCTAGCCCTCCCCAAGAAAGCTTAGAAGCTGTGTACATAGAAGAAAAAAGAAGCCATACACCTGAAATGTCTGAAATGATATCAAATGAAATAAATATGCAAATAGGGAAAGCTATGGAGAAATTCAAACCAGAAATACTTGCCCAGGTAAAAGAA